>MIEF01006769.1:0-33253 GCA_001870725.1 Taenia solium
ATGTCTCCTTCCATTTGCTTGACAGCGGTTTGATTCAATTTAGAACATCAGTTAGCCTGTCCATCAACTAGGCTTTGGCCAACCCGTATACGTGCGCCATTCAGAAATTTAGCGATCCGGACACTACCCTGAAGTCGTGGATGGGAGGCATAGACGAACATTTGTTAATCTCACAGAACAGTAAGTCTGCATGTGACGGAGGTGCATTTGTTTCACCTTCTTTCGTCGAAAAAAATCGCCGAGTGGTTAAGCAAACAAACTGAATTGAGCGCCTTAGTTATCACCCTTCCTTTCTCATTCATGTAGGGATAGAATCGACTTTACCGCGAATACAAACTTTTCCTCGCCCTCCCCACTCCAACCTTCTCTGCGCCCTCTCACTGTGTCTGTGACGAGACTAGGAGGGATTCTGTCACTTCGTTTGATATCAATCTCAGCAAGGGTTACATTTAGATAGTGATTGTAAGCAAGTTGAGCCTTAGAGGTCACCAGAGCCTCAAATGTATTTTCTGGTCATGGACCAATAATTCTACAGGTTTCGTGGGTCCTAGCCATCACGACATTGTCACTGATGCATTTGGAGCGGAATGAGAAGTTAAGATAAGACCATGCAAGTGGGAGATAAGAGAATCTCCCCGTTAACTTATCCATTAAATCCGATTCCATCATATCAGTGTGGCCATCGATGCTGTCTAAGTTCAGGATTGTTTCGAGGTGGGTGGATGTGTTCGCCAGTTCCATCACGTCCTTTGATGAAGTCGGGTTTGCCGGCATCGGTAAGGTGTTGTGTGAATAGGGAGCATAGATGTTGCCTCCTCTTCTAGTTTCGACGGTGGGATGACAAATTTTGCTTCGCGACTGTTTCCAACTCATCACTACCTACCATCAAAGTTTCAGCTGTACTCTCAGGTGAAGGGGAGGACAGGTTCAGGTCTCTTATAGAAGGAACTGTCCTTACCTTCAAAGCCTGGACCAGTGCGCTCTGTCGGGCACCATTCTGACTGCCCTGTGGTGCAGATTTACTTCCTCTATTGGTGTGTTGACCTGCAGTGCACTCCTTCGGGTCATTTCATGACGAGCCTCTTGGTTCAATCAGGACTTCAAAGGATTAACTGCAGTGCATAAGTGGGAGACACTTAAAGAGCCTCTCTCAGGCTTTCCTTTTGTCCATATGCTTTGACTTCTGTGTATTCTTATCATCGTCCACTGCCTTCCTACCAGGATTGAACTGTAAGTTTCTTCTTCGAACGACTTCCTATTCATTTTGTTTGATATTGCTTTCATTTCTTAAATAATCACTGTGGGCTCTACTGTGTGAGTTTTGAGATCCATGGGAAGACGAAATTTTTGTCAAGAAACTCATGCGCTACCACTGCAGCGTCTGAGACTTCCTTGAAGACCAATGAAGGTATACTCAGTAAACAGAAGGAATGGGGCTGCTGGCATGGACCTAAGACGCCAGCCCATCCGACTAGGGCAAAATGGCCATCTAAGTGACCAAAACCGAAACCGAAACCGGCAATCAGAATGAACAAGGTATTACGATCACGTCAATAGCAGTAGGGGACTAGCAGGCGAGCGGTAATGCAAGCAATTCTTCCTTCTGCTTTTTTTTGTGCGGTCCCAAAAAACGGAGTGTTGTTTAGCGAGTAGGCTCAGAGTTTTAACACTAACTTGTCATTTTGGCTTCCAGACTCACCAACGACGATAAATGATCGCGCCAATCCGTTCGATGGCGTTTTGAGGTCCCTCGTTCCCAAAGAGCAATAGTGAGATGACAAGGAGTTAACGATTGATTGATTGATTGATTCTGTCAGGATTGATGCCAAATTCTAGAGATGCCAAGGTTGAGGTCTTTGTGGGTTCCCCTGTACCAATCAGGGTCGGAATGAAAGCATCTTTCTTCCAACACTGGAATGAGGTGCCAACTCGTCGTACGTTTTAAGTGGATTTCGGTGATTATGATGCAAGAAGACAACCTCGATCTGCCTCCTGAGATGGTCATGCAGGGACCCCTGGGGGTTCTTCTGCACCAGATGGGGCTGGAGCTAAATCTTACCACTTCCAACCTCGGAGGGGGGGGTAGCGGTGTGATTTCTCTTCAAATTTGGTGCCACCTCGTCGTGCATTTTAAGTGGATTTTTAAGAGACAGCACTGAAGGCTGGAGGACGTTTCGCGTGATGGTATCCTTCCAATGTAAGGGCAATGCAAGGATGGGAGCCTTCTTGCACGACGCATTCAGTTCCACCCATTGATTTCCTTGTTAGACCTATCACGAGCATTCACACAAGCAGTTCTTTGAAACTACCTCGATTACCTGCTCAAGTGAGCCACTTATTTGGGCTAGCAGCATCGACTTATCCCCTCTTCCCTCCTTCGGTGAATTACGTGCTGTCTCTTGCAAGCTTTGACTTGTGCCAGGACTGCTCTGTGGATCAAATGGGAGCATCACGACCAAGACCCTTGAACCCTGAAATGAAGTGTAATTAGACATGGCTCAAATGGAGCCCACTTGTCAGCTGACTCAGACTGTCAACATATCATGTGTTTTGGGTTCCAGTTGCAAGAACGAGGTCGAAGTCATTCCCTCTAGACTGTGAAGACTGCTTCTCCCATTTTTAAAGCAGAATTGGAAATATTTCCGAGATTAACTCTAAAATCCACGTGGAAACCGATGAAATAGATGTAGAAGGGTGGTGTTGAAGGCGAAAGGACGGTCGTGAGAAAGGATCCTTCCAATTCAATGACACTCGCCAACGGGGTTTGCATGACCTGTCTGATTGCAAACCATGGACGACAAAAAAGCGCCTGTCATTCCTTCCTTCTCTGATTGTTCTCCAATTGACAGCTGTCTTGAAGCACACCAACTCATCCCTTCGTCCTGAGATTTTCTTGTTGTCTCTTGAAATCGTGATTTGTGATTGGTGGGTAACTATGACATGACCGCTCCGTCCATCAGATGACCCTCTAGACTCCTGAAAGGGATGGTATTGGATCCTGCTCATTTAGAGTCCACTTTTTGACTGCCGCAGGATAAATTATAGTTAAAGCACTCATTTTAACTTTGTAAGCTAAGGGCAACGAGTTTGGAATGGCTAACTTCATGCCGTTGAGGAGAAGGTGATGGTGTTTATCCGATTTACCTGAAGGTGCGCTATCAAAGACATTTATGGCGTGGGATTTGATGGCTCGCTGTTGCGTCTAAATACTTTTCCTTTGGAATTCTCTTTCCTCCTCTAGCATCCCTTTATTGCAAAGAGAGGATGAAAGAGAGCCAAACCGTTGGACGAGACAAGACTATGGCTAGTCTATGAATGTTAAGAACACTCGATGGTTCGTTGGTCGATGGAAATGGATTTCAAGGCGTCTTACTTGCGGAGGGACATACAAATGAAGGTGTAGATGGTAGATAATTGTGAGTTGGAGGCTATTGGGCAGTTGAGGTCGGGAGGGAATGGGACCAATTCATTCACTCGTTTTGCACTTTGAAAGAGACCAAAGAGCGAAAACCCAATGCATCGGCAGATCTTTGGATTTTGAGCATCGGGTTGGATTTAATAACCGCTACTTCCACAAACTTAGTGAATTATTATTGCTGTTTCCTTCTTATAGGCCTTTCTACGCATCTTCTGCATCCCAGAACGTCGATCATGCTTAAAATCCAAGAACTGCCCTATTTCGTAGTTTTGAGCTGCAATACACATCTTCTTTTTATCTTCCCAAAAAAATACCTCCAAATTAGTTGCATTTAAAATGGGAAATGAATGCATGCATTACTGACCGCGATCTGATTGGCTAGCCTGGGCCGCATTTGATTGGTTACTCAAAGAAGCCTAATTTTACGTCAGTCAGTTTTGACTTTGGGTAAGAAATTACTTTTAAATAGGTTTCGCTAAGAGGACGAGTAAACGCACCTTCAAAATCTGATTTTTGAGACATTTTGGGGAACTTGCTAGGGGACTGTATTTCAATGCCCACATTCCTTGTATTGAGAATCTCCATCAATCACCTCCGACAGCCCCACTTTAAACAGTGATTCATTCTTGAAAGTCGTTTGTGTGCCATTTAGTTAAAAAAGGCCTTTTTGATGCAATGAATTAGTAAGACAAAACCAGGAGAGGAGGAGAGCTATCATTTAATGCATCAGTTAGTAGAACATGCTGTTTCGGTACCCTATATCGTAGAATCGTGGCATTGATGAAGCCCTCCATGCCTCGAGATGGATTGGTGCCTCCCTACCCCCTCTCAACCTCAGCTACATGTGATTCGCTTTCTGAGTCAGTAAGGCCAAAGGTCGCCTGGCTTGAGGTAGCTTTTCATTTACAAGACTTTGCCTCAGCAGGAACTGGATGGAGTGGAGCCCTCCGTCGACAACGACCACCTTCTTCTCCCCTCGTGCGGAGGTGATAAAACTGCCGTCACTCCCCTCTATTTACCCACCTTTTAGGACGGCGATTTAAGAGATGTTGGCAGTGTCAGGAGTGGTTTAGAAGGGTGGAAAGATGGATCGCTCCACACTTAACTATTTCCGGGATCACCAGTAGTGGGATTTGCGTATTTAGGGCTAATACGAGTGGAAGAGTTTGAAGAAGATGAGGAAGAAGAAGAAGAAGACGAGGATGATGCGATAGTGGATGAGTAGGTCCGCATGCTAGCGAGTGTTTGAAGGATTGGTTATCCCCAGGGTGACCTCAAAAATGGTCCTTTAGACGTGGTTTGCATGCCAAATTGTCTTCCTCATGTCGGTTTGGTGTGGTGGATGTGGCTCAATTTTAGAAGCTTTGTTGAACAGAGCTTGGCAAAGCTGATGCATACAATCGTGAGGAGAAGTCAACCACAGCAGGTGCATCCCTTCCAGCAGGACCCTCGGCTTTGAGCAGTGTTTGATTGCGTCCTCTGATAGTAATGTCACTTTCTTGCTTCCAATTCAGCTGAAGCGATTTCATTGAGGCTACCAAGGAGACGTGCATGCTGCAGATCTTTACAAGAAAAGATAGTAGGTTCAGAGACCCTAGATCTTTAAAACCCGTTGCTAGGTGATTGATAATTGTTTGACGGACTATCTCTTGATGTGGAAAGCCGTCCATTCGTTTGTTGAACAAAGGTATTGCTCTTTACCTCCAGTCGATCCACCATCCATACTGCCCACCTCACGTCCCTAAGGCGCGTGGTGCTTAGTCTCCGAGAGACACAGCCACATTCGTTGACCATGAATTTCTCTCCCACGGCGAGAATAGTTGGAAATGCATACTTTTATGTCACAAATCGCCCTACTAAACACGCTCATCAACAGGTCTCCTGCTACCCCTCAAGGTACATTTCCATGGGTGACGATACCTAGCTGGTAAGTCTTTTTGACAGTTGGGCAACTGAAATGTGAAATCTTTGCCTCTGTAGGCAAGTAGGCGTTCAACTGACACCAGACTTGGATCGTTGTCAGAAGGAGAAGCAAAAAATTGCCTTATTATGTCAACCACATCATTTGTTACAAAGGCCTTTACAATGCCGCTTGTCACAGAAGTAATCGCGCCCCATCCTTACACTTAAGCTTTTATAAGGTTTTAATAATACTCTTGAAACACTTGCCCGCATTGTACCTTGACATTTGTGGTGTCAGAAAAAAAACATATTTGAAGAGTTTGAAGGTCTACGTCATGAATAGATCATCTAATCGTTACAAATAACAATTTGTGTATGCGCAAGACCCTTTAAAAGAGCTAGAAGACAAAGAATCTCGACCTCTGTGCTATAATAGACATTGGTCGCTCTATTGTAATGATGGTACTGCTGCAGATTCACCACTTTCAGGCAGACGATGCGATCATGATGTTCCTCCGATTGGAGACCAGTTACTATCCAGTCGTACGTCCGCTAGCAGAAGTGAAACCCATTTCGGCAGCTCTGTCCCACGAATTCGTTGTATCTAGGCGCTTAGCAAGGCTGAAGTAGTACCGAGGTGGGAATGAATGCATCTGTCTTTTTCTCCTCCTTCTCCCTAATGGAACTCATAATTATCCACCATCCACATCTCAACTTGCACTTTCAAGACGGCTTGGATTCCTTCATTATCAAACAATCCTCTACGCTCTGTCCTGAGGCTTTAGTCACTTGGCACACGACTATTGGGCCTGAGCAATATGTGCACATTCAAAACGTCACAAAGGCTCAATCAGATGGGATGACAAGGGAGCGACTTGTTGGTGTTTAAGCCTTGTTCTTACGCAGGTCATGCAGGTAGGTGCCGATACCATTGCACGTGCCCTCATGAAGAAAAACGACATCTGTTAGCCCTGCCTTCCTACTTTACCCACCGTGGAGCAAAGTTAGTTGCTTCCGCATAGGCAAACAAGCTCTGCCTTTCAGGCGGCCACGTTTTCATAAAGACGATCTCGGCGTATCCATCGATGCTGGAGGAAATCTGTCATTTCCTCTATTACAGACAGCCGACAATTGTTGAAGCATTCCCTCAGAGCAAAGAGGTGACCACACTGCCGGGTTTCAGTCAAATCGCTTGTTTACATTTGGTAGAACGGCCTCTAGCTTTAGTTGCGTGATGCCTCGTGTCCTCCATGAAGTCGCAATGGCACCTGCCGATGGGGACCTCTTGTGCAATCATTGAGCAACACCAGACGATTACCTTAACTTTTTGAGGCAAAAGGAAGATAAGGTGATCAGCAGTGTCTGAGGCTAAGACTCTTCCTATTACTCGTCTAGGAAGCGAATACTTAGTGCTTCGCTTGATCCCTGCTTAACAGCAGTGGAAACGATCGACCGACCAAATAAAGCGGAATTAAGCTGAGGCAATTTATCAGGGACCTCGTAACAGGCGTGGGATTTCAGTCCTCCAGCTTTAAGTCCTTAGTTCCTATACTCCGTAAGAGCATTTGTGAGCGATTTTGAATGCTCTTTCTGCTCACTGATCGGCCATGCTTTTTACTTACCGCTATAATCTTTACCACTACGGTGGCATTCCTTTTCATTCATATCACACCAAAAAACCTGAAGTCACCGAAATTGCCCCCATGATATCGAATTGTAGCACCCCAAGCCCAACTAGGTGAAAGACGAAGCTGTGATGATCAAGTATAATATAAATTGTTCACTGTCAGCAAGGCTTGATGCTACCAGCAAGGTCCAGAGGTCGGGCTGTTCGGTGGATGTACTATGGTGATGTGCCTAAGCGGCCTGTTAATAAAGCGGAGAGTGAAGATGAGCAGCAACACCTTACATCTGCTAATTTGTACATTGTGTTGTAAAGACATGTTAGTGTGCGGATCCGAGGCCAAAGGTTTCCACATAAATGGATGTTGACCTCCCAAAATCATGAGTGATATTTCAGATGCATCATTGCTGCATGCTTAAGGGGTGAGGAGAGCATTTTATTAAAAAAGGACACCGCTAGGTCCTACTCAGTGACATAGAATTAACTAGGCATTGAAAAGTACCGTAGGCGAAAACAGGGTTCCAGATCATGGAACCAAAGGTACTACAGAGGTAGTAAATTATACACAACAATAGGGTTTAGTGCAAAGTAAAAACTAATCAAAAAGAATTTAACTCACTTGTTTTGTTTTTCTAAATTATCTGTTTTTCTCAACCAGAGGAATTTCGGAAAATGTTACTTAAACTCAAGAAATACAAACCTTTGCACATAATGACTTTAAAAAATAGAGCTAACGTTTTCATATCAAAATGGTAGTCAAAGAATACACTTTTTGCTGCTGGGATAAACAATAGAGAGATCCATTTAGTTTTTCGATGCCTTGTTTGTCTGCACCAACAATTTGTTCTTAAGGCCATTGAAATGGGGTGCTGGACTTGACATGGTCGATGTTTTTCCTACTGGCGCTGTGAATTAACGAAGTAGTAATCCACAAATTCAATGATACTTGAAGGAATACCTGACCCTTGTTGTGATATACACCGATGATGATCCAGCTTTTTTGAACTTGATATGACAACTTTTTTGATTCCTTAAACATGAGAAACTGCTTGTTTTTCCTCCTATTTTACGTTATCCAAGTACGATGTGAAGATTGTAAGTTTAGCACTCTCAGTGGTAACACAATTTAGATCCAATGATGCTTAACTCCTCAATTCACTGTGGCCGGTCCTCAGGAGGTAGTTTTTACAAAAACTCCAACTCAGACGATTTACTTCTCCACAACCAGATTGTTCTCTACTGGAATGTATCGGCCGCTTACGACTTTACAGCATCCCAAAAGACTCATCGAACGTTTGGTCGTGTTGTGTGTCCCGGTGTATCAGTCAGGCCTGCAGGTCGCTATGTCAGGCATTATTTGATGGATGGAGCGGTAAGACTATGGGTAATTATACAGATATCCATGAGCCATTCGCATAGTTCAGTTTGATTTTTTGCTGTAGCGTTGTATCTCACTTGCGAATTTACAAATATACTATATTGAACGTGAAAGGCTATCAGGAATTTGTATTACTTTCATCGCGCTTTCACAGTAAGAATAGGTGCATTTGAATAACCAAAAGCATTCGAATTAACCTTATCTAAATGAAAATCGATAGCAACGTTGATTTTCGAGGCTAAAACATTCCTAATAAAAGTTGGGTATTCGTTTGTTTGATCCTTAACCGCCCTTTCTAGCATTGACACAAAAATAACAGGTAAATGGAATATTTTAGACATGAATGAGGTATATTTAAAGGGCTCAGTAGTAACAAGTGAAAGCACAATAATCAAGAACTCTGGCGCATATACTTCTCGTTAGTCGAGTAGCAGAACAGTAAACTGTTTTTGCGGTGTAATTTTTTAGCTCCTTAACAGTTCTCTGGTCCATGAGCTTCTCAAAACAGGTCACTTATCTTTTCCTCAGAAAAAAGGCTTATTTTCCATGGGTAAACATGTTTTTTTTTCTTAAAAAGGTGGGGCGGATATTTTCCGTGCCAATTTGTTTAGCAAAAACGAGTTCAAAAGAAATTTTGCCTGTCAACAGACATGTTTTGTCGCTGCTAAGAAATTAGCAGTTTTTAACTGTTAGTGCCAAAATCGCATATCAAATCCAACCTTCTTAATTTTTGAGTGTTTTAGCCAGTGTGGCGTTCCGTCTCCTCGATTTCATCTAAAATATCGCAAATATGGGCAATGGTGTCTTCTAATAATTCATTACTTTGTTTGGAAATGCCGTTGCGTCCTAGGTGCCTCAAATTTTATTTTGTCAAAGAAGATTACTTTGAGGGTTTTAGATCGGAACGAAGATGACTTTCTGAGCATGTAGAAGATACTTTTTAGTGCCTCACAGAACCAAGTTTCTTGAAAGGATTTTTCTTCGTCACTTCAAATATGTTCTTTAAAAACTTCTAAATCTTTTAGTCAAACCAAGTATTGGGCGATTAGGACTAATTTAAGGCAAGAAGTCCACTTTCCGCACTAAAACATTTATTTGATGCCTGGCGTCTCCAAAAGTACGCCAAGCTTTTAAAAAACCTTGCAATTTTACTTCCAAAAATAGCCTCCCTTCCCTTTGGCACCTCTTGAGGTTGCCAATTAAACACTGCGCTTTATGATTTAGGTCTACTTCTGGTTGTTACACGTGCGCGCTTCCATTGACTGTCCGTCTAGACGCCCTCCGAGGTCAGACGACTTCCAACTGCGACTGAGCCAGTGGATTGATCGTTCGGAGGCCGAGAGCTCTCACACCGAGGCTGAGGAGGCCTACGAACGTGGCGACTCTTTTCACCTTTCTGGGCACAAAGTGAGTCCACTAAAGCACAGTATTTCATTTGTTGACGGTGTTGCTCTGAGTTGCCTGTCTGCGTGACAACTGCCAACTGACTGCACCAAAACGATTGGCTGAGTTTTTTAACGGCAAAACAATGGATGAAGTCTGAGCAGCTGTGGTGGTCGATTGTTCTCTAGAGGAGGAGTTCAGAGTTGGATTAATAAAAGGGATGGAAGTCTGGAAGACCAGCTAGCATGAAACCTGCAAGCAATAATGACAATGGTGCAATGATCCGCGAAATTAAACTGAAGACAACGATGCGCTGATGGTTTTCGAGCTCATGTTAGAGTGTGGTGTCCCATGTGGATTTCAGTGAAGATCCCACTTCTTCATGACTCCTTTTCCAACCTATTTGAAGGCTGGAAATGTTACACAGGACTGCTTGACCAGGTGGTATTGTTTCCCGAGGCTATTAATTGAGTTCAAGGGGGATGACTCCTTAGTGAGTTTGGCGAGTTGAGGACTACAAGTAGTTTGATTGGAAGACGTTTTTGTTTGGAGGTCCTTCATGTTCTCTAAAGGATCTTTGGCTTTTTTGTCCTTCAATCGCGTTTTGGTTGCTTCCACAGGGTGTGAGAGAGGGAGAGAAAGGGAGGGAGATGAATGGAGTTGCAGCGCTAGGCTACCTTCACTAATGGCCATTATGGCTGATTGGATGCTGCTAATGGAATATTTTGCATTCCAATGTCACTAATGGCATATCTCTTGTCACCGAGGCGTCGCCTTGGGTCTTCGCTTCAATGCTCTCCGCCTTAAGAGGAGTGGAGCATTTTTTGATCTCAATGAAGGAGTTTGGCTCAGCTCGGCATTGAGGGTTCATATTTTGGAAAATTAGTTTATTTACCTCTCTATCCTCCTCTCCATCCACCTACTCATTCGACCATCCATTCACATTCTTTTTTATGGGACTGGCTTCTGAGTTGTCCCAGCAGCCATCATCAGCCATACGAGTTTTGGTCCACCAACTTGTTGATTGACCGACAAGAAGGTAAAATTCTAGGACAAATACTCTGAACGCAGAGATGCCCCCTTTCCTTTCAGGAGCCTGAAAATTTGACGCTGTCCTGCTCCTCCCCACAACGAAGTGTCACTCTTCAAGGTCGTTTGCGCCTCCTTGTCGTCTCGTGGGACATATTCCCCAGTCGATTTTCCAGCCAATCAGATAACGAGACCTTGACGTCGACCAATCAGCTCTTGGGTGGATTTAAAACCCTCCCTGCGGATCTCAAAATCCGCGTTCAGATCACCTCCCGCCTTCACTTTGATGGTAACCTCTCCCAATCCCGAAGTGCGTCAGATATCTTTTATTTGCATCGCATAAATTAATTTACTTTGAGAACTTTTACGAGGCGCTAGTTTTGTCCAATTAGCGAAAAATCTTTCTCATCCACGTTACAGATTGTGAAGAGTTTAGTTAACACATGGTTTTTTTTAATCCATTTTGTACGAACTCTTGACCGGACTAGCGCGTTATCACTTAAGAAAACGAATAGAAAGGGAAGCAAAGATCCTTTTTATATCCGACGCGTTTTATATGTCGATTTTGTGGCTCTTAATTTTGAGGCTACATAAAAGCCAAATTAAAATTCAAAGTACAAAAAGGAACCTTCGTTTATTGCACTCATGTACCCACAACTCTTAATAGCTCAACTGTGATTGGGCTTCGTGGACGTAAATGAAGTAGGTATTGTTTTCATTTCTTGAGTTTTTGAAGCCCTTTTGATCCCCATGTGCAAAATTCTACCTTTTAGTTAATTTTCTTAACAAAGTAAGCTCAGAGTGGATTGCGCAATGTTTTGCACTCAACTCTTGACATTCTCCCTCCGAGGCTGAGAACCGCTTGAGGCAGCTCCTCAGTATTCTCTTACATCCCTCGTGTTTTTAATTCAAAAAATGACTAATTTGGATTGTTTTTTTTTCCATGTTTGTCAAGAATACTTGTAATTGGCGGTGTGAAATGTAGTGAATTATCAAATAAGCAAAAGATGGTTAAATAAACGGCTGCTCTTCACTAAAAGTCGCGG
Source organism: Taenia solium (assembly GCA_001870725.1). NCBI lineage: Eukaryota > Metazoa > Platyhelminthes > Cestoda > Cyclophyllidea > Taeniidae > Taenia > Taenia solium. Next base: position 11,781 of record MIEF01006769.1, read on the forward strand.
CCAATTCCCTTCTTGTTTACATTCAGTGAAGAAGAGATTTGTTTATTTTGAACATAGGAGGATGGGGCACGCAACTTCCTTGGCATTTGATTTCGGCCATAAAATCTTGATCGCCGCTGAGCATGGAACCTTGCCTATGCCGCATGTATCAGGCGACTTTAAAGTAGCATCAAAGCGCTAATTTGACACCTGTCTGTGACGTAGAAGGTGTAGGGTCTCATACAGCGGCATTTTAACATGCTTTGATGTGAGCGTCTGGTGGCTTTTGCTGTCTGTTTGGTAAATAGTTTGATTACGAGAACCCATACCCGTATTAGTTTCTCATAAGACTGATTACTTCCATATTACCTCCCATTTTTTGACGAAATCGTGTGTGTTGTGAAATTTTATACAAAGTTGTAGTGATTTTTTATAATTCCATTTTTCCCAATTCGATTAAATTCATTTACATGAGAAAGAATATGGTGGCGCCATGGACGCTGAAATGCATTTCAGTAGCCCCGTCCAATTAACTGGTCGTGAAAATGGTTTGACGCTTCACTGGTGCAGCTTGATATTCGCAATCGAGGCTGTTTCCTCACTTAGAAAAAACAAGCATTTAGCAAGGGGTTTTAACATAAAATCACAAAAATTTCGACTGTGAATGGGGTATTCCACCTAAACTTCTTCTTGGATTACAGTAATTTATTTGGAACCAAATTTTCGCTATTTTTACAATATCTGTGAAATATTGAGGGGTGAATTTGTACAAGTGTTTGATACAGAGCCTCGAATCTTGTCGTCGCTTATCTACACGAAGTTTGTAGACATGCATCGCCCTCACTCTTCTCAGCTCGGGATTCTCACCTACCGTACCAATATTGCCGCTTGTCGGAGGGATTTTTTCGTTCCTTGAGCCACTAATGGAGGTTATTTTCCACTACCACACTCTCACCCTACCCGAGCCGTTTAGACCGCTAGGCGGTGCTTTGAGGTGTTGCGTGCACTGCAGTCGGTTTTACTACCTTCTTCTACAGAGCCTCGTGTAGTTAGCAGTGGACTGGATTCGCGGCAAAATAGGCCACTCTTCCTCCATTATTCAACCCTCTTTTTGGTTTACTTTTTTTGTGATCTCACTGGCGGCTTTGTGCGTTGGGATGGGCTGTTCCAAAATGCCAGCCCAAAAAACCATAGCCTGTTCGTCCTGTGTGCTTCTAAGCTGGCTAAAATAAAATCTTGTTTTGTGTTCCCTTTAAAAACGCCTTAAAGAAAGTTTTACACAAGATTTACGTCCTTTGGGAGTTGCAAAAACACGTTTCCTAGGGAGCGGTGCGACAGGTGCTTTTTTAAACTGTCTAGTTCATGACGGGAAAAGGAATCTTTTCCCATTCTTGAAGGAGTTTACAAATTCTTCTAAATTGCCTTGGACAGCAAATTAGTTATCTGATGATTTGCCAAAAGGAGTCGTTGGCAATGTTGGGTGATATTTTACCGTTTCTCTTGTTTATTTTATTGTCTAAAATAGTAGCCCAAAGTAGCGTCAGTTTTCTTGCCAACTTTTCTTACCAAACGGTGAGGGGCATGAAATGCTGTCAGAGGAATTTAATTGTCTAGAAAAAAAGTGGACTGTGCTTCTTCTCCAGCTTAGGTAGGGCGACGGGTCACGCAATCAGCTCTTATTTTGTTCCGACTTTTCCAGTGTTTTCTTTTCTCGAGGAGAAGTCATTCAAATTAACAGTTTGTGAGTGCAATTGCTTGAGTCTGTTGAAGGCCATGTAACAGGTCCGAATCCTGCTCCCTGCTTAGCTGTCACCAGTGTTCTCCCTCCGAGGTGACATTTTTCATTTCCACCTTGTAGGACGCCAGCTGTGCGAGTTTTATGGCTTCTGGTGCAACGGAAGCCTCAGTGAAGACGCCTCTCAGCGTCGTAGGCAACATCGTCGCAGCGACAGTGGTGATGAGATCACTGGAACGTGCATTCGACCCTCCATGCGTTGTGACGGCCTCCCCGATTGTTGGCTTGACGATCCTCTAAATTCACCCGATGAGGTCGGCTGCAATGCCATCCACCCACCAGACAGTGTGGAGGCTCTCTCACCCTTTGAAACCTTCAATGAGTCCTTCCCCGTCGCCTCTTGTAAGTAGCATTCGAGGGGGGAGAAGGGGAGCTAGAAGTCCGGCTCCTTGATTGGCTAACTTAGTTAACCAATCAGAGGGCTGGATGGCACCCAAGTGAGGAATTAATAGGCTTCGTTAATAGCACCTTGTTGTACAGCATTAAAAACCTTTACAAGTGATTTATTTGATGTTGTATTCATGATTGGTGGTTAAATATAACCATCGTTCGGTTTAAAGGACATCCGGATACGGCGGTCTGCAGACCTGTAATTGCGGTAAGTCATGCCAGTACGGGCGACGATGTGCTAGAAACTGGAGAAGGGCTAGGCGGATATAGGCGTGGCCAGCCATGACGGAAGTACAAACACGCCTTAAATGATTACTGGGCAAAATTAGTTTTCCTCACTTCTTAAGTGATTCGAGAGGCGGTGATTGCCTCGGCCCTAGTACACTGACCTGAGAGTTGGTAAACAACCCACTTTACCTTCCCTCTTTGGAAAAAAATTAATTCAGACGTAGCAGGGAGGAATTTGGATTCCCGTAGCTTGTGCACTGTCACTACTCGATGCAGTTTTTTCACAGCCCTGCAAAATTCTCATCTTTGTAGAAGGTGGTGAAGCGGTTATTCAGAATTCAGTGTGAATCGAAGGCTGTGGAAGTTCTACAAATTGAATCTGTAGTTGGGAAATTAAGGCGATTCACACCTGGGTAGGGGAACTTCACATTGCAAGGAACATATGCAGGGGAATTTGGGCAATAGGGGTGTTTTGTTGCCTTTTTATGTGTATCATGAAGAATTATGGGTCTGATGTACATAAAACCGAGGAATACAAATGGTCAGCATAATAGAGGGATAAAAGAGGTGCTAGGGTGGAGGCAACAGCACAATCGAAACCAGTGTCACATATGTGTGACATGCGTTTTTAATTAGTCTGTGATCACTATGGATATCTCGGATCGCCTACCGGTAGGAGACGGGTCTAGGTAAATATGAGACGCTCTCTGTCTCAGGGTAGTTGCTTTCTTAGCCATTATGCGGTTTGACTTGAACTGCGACGAAGCTGACGCAGTTTTACTTAGCCTTTGGGGCGAGGTCGATAGGTCGCGTTGCCATGGCGGAGTTACAGGTCATGGGGACTGAAGAAACCTACTTTAGAGTGAGTTCCCTAGAGTAGGCAAAAAAGGCAGTCCAGTATACCTCCCTCTATCCTCTCACCCGTCTACCTATGGATGGAAGCTGCCTGCCTACGCCCCATCCAACTCAAATCCCTTTTTTTCTTTTCCCCACCTGATTCCACACCGTTCACATATCGTGAAGCGTCTTTCTTTGATTTGTTTTTGAATTCATTACAAGGAAGCGAATGAAGGGATCAAAATGCCGGCCGAAGAAGTTTCACTGCATTTCCCGTTTGTGGCTTGAAGTAATTTACAAAAGTTCCTGAGTACTTTAAAAGCGTCACGTGAGGAGTGGAGGGAGGTACCCGGTGGGGAAAACTAGTGCAACTGCCTCGCACTCCCCCCCCCCCAGAGGTGCAAAACAACTTTTAACTTCCTCTTGACCCGTGTACTTTTTTTTCTCTGGTGTCACAAGGCAGAACGGGAGTCCACTTCCTCCTCTCTTTCCCCCTGGGGGGGGGGTTTGATGTCATCAAGTTCACTCTTAAAGGCCGATTGCTACCTTTGACATGGCGTAGAACCCTCTCAAAACATGACAGCTTCTTTCTCCACCTCAAATCGGGACATTTTAGGTGACTTGCTCAAACCTGACGCTTTTGACGCTCGAAATTTTGTGTCACCTTTGACAAGCAGTTGATAGCAATCATGATGGTCCTTTTTTCTGAAAAAAAAATCGTATATTACTTTGTCTTTTTTAGCACCACCAGGACGAGGGCAATCATGGACTGCAAAGCTCCCCTGGATGGGTAAGTAGCAGTGCCTTTACCCCATCGTTGTCTTTTCTTGACTGACTAAACAGCCACAGGTAAGGAGGATGGCCAATACTCCTACGTCGACTTCGGAGCCTTGAAAGCCTTCTTTACCAAGCTCTCGAATGTGCTCAGTCCAGTTGTGGTCACAAAGCTAAGGGTTTCGTTGAGATAGGGAGAGCACTTCGCATCATCCTTGACTATGAATGGCGTGCGAAAGTGTTCAATTCTTGATTATGAAGATGGGAGCGTGGTGGTACAAAATTGGCAATGAAACTCCAATTCAAACTCACCTTCACTGGGTTGTGTAGCCAGAAGTGAAGATAAATTTCTTCTTGTCCTTGACTTGGGCAAATTGTTTGATAGCATTGTCAATGGCGCAGAACAGATGCGGAGCACCCCAACCGTCCAAATGTCAACATCCACGCCAGCGAAGTTGTGAAGAAGAGATTGCCTAGCAAGAGAAGTTGAATTTTTGGTTAGTTGGGGGCGCGAACACCCAGGTGTTGACTCTCAGTGCCTAATCAACTATCAGCCTGTTTACTTTGTTCTGAACTGAAATGCGACGTACACTTAAAGCGTAGCTAGGCAGTAGAGAAACGTTTGTCTGTTTCGTTGTTAGCTTTATTCCCCAAAAAAAGGAATAAAAGCTTAGAAGAGTGAATAGCTAGCCTTGTGAGCTTGGTCTCATACCTGGGCAGTAAAATTCCGTGCCTTTGTTTTGCATGGCGCTAACTCTCACTCCAACAACCGCAGGTTCGGGACGGCTTGGTAGCATTTTAAAACGACTTTGTAAATGTTAAAACGCCCCTAGGAAAACTCTAAGTTGCGCTTGATTCCGGCGGGAAGCATCTGCGTCTGATTTTGGTGATGTGACTGCCCTCGTCTAGGTTGGTGATTAGGCTGTCTGGCGTTGCAGTGCTGTCTGTCCACGAAGGTGAATTCCGCCCCCCCACGTAGACGGCGTCAGGTGACCGGTCAGAGGAATCTAAACTGCCTCCTTTTCAGAGCGCCACACGGATTGATGCGCTTGCCTGAGTTTTAAGGGAAATTCGGTCCCCTAGTCTAACTTTTTAAAGAAAGTTTATTTTTATTCGCCTTGCTTCAAGGTAAGAGCTGGGGGAATGTCATGTAGGTGGTGTAGCTTGCATTTAAGCGGATAAAATTGTTTGGTATTTCAGAGGTCTGCTCAGGGATTTCTGTGGAACAAAAAATTAGGAGTAAAATCTCCCTTTCATTATCATAAAAGATCCCAGACTTGTTCTATTCATGAATAACTAGTTTTGATCTTTGAATGCACACAAATTGGTGACATTTGATGCGCGCGCGCTTTTCGGAACTCCATGTGGGATTGCTTTAGCGTTTTGGGGTTGGTCATCCTTGTCGTCCTTGAGGAGCTGTGTGGGATGCACATCTTGTGGTAAAAGTTTGTGTCTTATTTGGCGTTCAAAAGCCGTGTTTTCCCAAGTCATCGTCAAACAATGTGTCGGGGCATGGCAGTTTGGAAGGTCCGTCGTTACCTATTAAGCTGAAGGGAATGTAGACGCTGACCGAATCCCGGTAATTAAAGTGATCTGCTAACTTAATGAAAGGGTGGAGATATTGCTCTTTCTTCGAATGGCCTTCCCGTTGATCATTCATCTGGTTCGGGTGCTAGAAGTCTTCTTGTGAATTTCAATCAACTGCATAACTGGAATTATTGTTCTGCGATGCAACCGTAACACTAGGAAGTTGTTACTTTTTGGTAATGGTTGTGTGTCATTGTCTTGGCTCCCTGTTGAACTGGCTTAATCAAAGAGAGGGATTTTGTTGATAATCAATAGCAAGAGAATTGGCGATGTCCTTGGGCTTGTATTCGACTGAGAGAAATGCAGGAAAGGCGCTGCTTCATGCCCAGAAATAGTGATTTTAACCGTCAAGTACTCGGGGAATCATTTCGGCTCTTCCGAATCTGGTATTGTGTTGGTATCAGTTAATATGCAAATTTTAAAAGCATTCTGAGATTCAACGCGGTCTCGACAACTGTTTTTTTGGAAATCAGAGATTTGGGCATCCGCTGTTGGCGGCTGTTTTATATGAGCTTCATATGTGATTTTTACCAATCAGAGATCTGGGTATCAGACGAAGTATCGGGGATTCAGGTTAATGTTGATTCCATGAATGAGTATGTCAACAAATCGGCTATGCTGTGTTAATCATATGGAGGACCAGATTACGATTTGTTGGAATTCTTCATGAAAGCGAGCCCTCCACACTTAACGAGCAGTTCCTTCCCGCAGTTGTGGCCTTCGTGCCAGCCGTTCTGCTCTGCGCCTTGGTTCGAATCTGTTCCCAACGTCGTCAACTGGACTTCGCAACCATTGATGGGGATCTCCACGCTCTAGAAGCCACAGACACCTCTACCCTGGGAGCTGGTCTTCTGCGCCGTCCGCACAGTCTGCCCGCCTTTGAGAACGCCGGTTACAAGAAAAGCCTTTCTACTGCCCGCGGTCGGAATTTTCTTGCCATTGCGCTTCGCCGGTCTCGCTCCACTGAGGACGTCCTTCCCCATCCATCCACCACCGTGGTGACTCTCCCCATGCAGCCGCTAAAAGTTGTGGAACCGACGGTGAACACCGCCGGGAACTACTCTCATCTCATCCTCGCTGAAGATGCCCTTCGTGGAGAAACGGAAATGCAAAAGAGAGACAGTTGTAGCTTCCAGCTTGCTCCTATAGCGCGTCGTAATCGCGGTGGCGGTGGTGGGGGGGGTGGTGGTGGTAATGCAGTGAACCGAATGATTATGTCGTGTTGGAGTGGCGATTTATCTGTCAGTTCTACGACTTCATCGTCAACAAATTCGCCAATCGCACGTCGAGGAATGGAGATGGAGGAGGGGGAGGACGATTGTGATGTCTGTCGGCAGATGCGAGAGTCAGCACTGATGGTGACGTCAGGAGATAACAACGTCGAAATATCGAATTTCCGAGTAAGGTGTTCTGGTTTTTGATAGCCTTATTTTTTGCCTTTAATAATTAAAAGATTTGAGTTTCTCTCATGACTGCACCCAGTTGTCTTTTATTTTTCACTCTTAGTTTTAAATGGTTGAATTTTTTAGTATTTTCATTTTTCGGAGGATGAAATAGAATTTCTCTAGTGGAAATTTTTGAGTGCCTGGCTTTGCTGGAGGTTATAAGTCATGATCACCAACCTTCCCTCACTTCGTGAGCTTTCGGATTCTTCATAGTGTGTTGGAAAGCTTGGAGTTCCTTCAAAACCAGAATTGACGTTTTCCGGCCTACTCTTGAAACATTGAAATTCGTTCGCTTGTACCTTATCCTAAATACGAATACGGAAAGGAACCTTTAAGTGGAGAAGGCCCAACTCCTCCTCCTCCTCTTGGAGTATGGCGCAAGGAGGGCTTTCGCTGGTGCTTTGTGTAGGCACTTGTCGGTTTCACTCGGATCGTACTGTGTTGCCTTTCAGAAGAACTCAACCACTCCCTAGCTCCTTTTGTCGGTCCTTCATCACGTCCTGTGAGTGGATCCACGGGATTTCAAGCGATCATAGTCTTCTCAATAAGTTTTCCTTCTACGAGTCTCAAATGCTTAAAGTTGCGGGCCCAATTTGTTGGTTCAGGGCTTGGGTTCCAAGTTGCGGAGCGGTTCTGCATTCTCAGGTCGAAAGCCCAACTAACTCCTTCGCATGGCGCAGCATTTTGAGGGACACACCGACTTCCAGGCGGTCAGATCGGATTTCCCTCAAGTGACGTCACTCTCCCCTTTTTAGTACCATTTTGACTAACAATTCTTATACGTTTCCAGTGCCTTAGATTTAGAAGGTTTGCTTTTCATTCTCTTTTTTAAGCTTTGTTCGCTTTGAACGTTTTGACTTGGTTGAGACTCCCTTACTGTCTTTCCAGCATGATGTACCGAAGAATTTGTAATGATCCGAGGCATTGCAGTCGTCGGCGCTGTTTTTCCTGTAGGGTTTTTTAGGTCTTTTGCACAAGACCTACTACTTATGCGGTAATAGTAGGCTTGGTGACTCCTTGAGGTTCATTCCTGTGTTCCCCATTGAAGGTATGCAGGAGAGGCTTTGGTCCTCGACTTGAGATTTCTGCTCTAATGTTAAATCAGTGGTTGTAGAGTCTCTTGACAAATTAACTCAGCATTTGTGTTTGTTTTAATTTTTCTTGTGAAGCAGTTACTTTCCTCTTCCTTTATTTTTTCTGCTTTAATTTGGATTCATTTTCGCTTTGGAACGGACACTGCTGCTCTCTCCACTCAGTTGGTGGTGCTCTTGCCTTCCGGTGGATCTCAACCTAGCACTCGAGCATTAATTTCCTGCTTTAAATTGAGAAAATTTCCTCCCTCGGCTTTTGCTGGATTTCTGTAACTCCCTCTCTCTTCTTTAGCTTATTAATGCATACCTCCGAACCTTGTCAATGCTATGGGATCTTTGGGACTTCTTGTCAGACTCAGCTGACTTTCCATTTCCCTTCACCATGGCAACCACCGAGCCTCGGCCAGGCAATGTTGTTAATGTCTAGGCTCTTTCCTTATCACTGGTTTTGTGTTTTATTTTATTACTAATGATGAGATTTTAACCTCTTGGGGTAGTACTCCCCCTTTTGTAGATCAGGGCGGCTTGATTTCCGGTCTTCTTTAAAAGCTTTATTTTTCTCTCTATGCGGTGCACCGCCTCTACTTCCGTTTCCCCGCAGAAGGAGTCGACTGTCAACCTAGGACGATGTCCCCTTCAGCTCCGTACTTTACTCTATTCACTTTCATAGCATTATTCTCTTCCCCTATGCATAGCTTCAATGCTGCACTCTGTGTTTGTCCCAACTCCCTTTCTCCTCGCTTTCGGTTCTAAACGGTTGAAAATTGACTTCCTCCTTTGTGCTTTCCGTGTTTGCCTTCCGCGACAGGTTCTGACGCCGACTAATTTGCAATTCTTCCTGGTCCATGCTGGAGGTGATAGATTCTCTTCTTCCACCTCCATGTTGAAATGCTTGGTTTTCCAGAGGGTGAGACCCTAGTCCCTGTTCCTACCGCATTACTGGACGTCTCTCCCTCGCCCTCAACGCGTTAGGAAAGTTAGAATTAATCTTTAAAAGGGAAACAGCATTCTACCGTACAATAAATGAGAGGGTCTTTGTTTTGCATTCCAGTTCACTGTAGTGGACCAGACAGTTGAAGGCTTTCCTTCTTTCATGGCGTACTACTCAAGTCGTGGTCATGTCACAGTGAATACAGGTTGCCTGGGCCGAGTTAAACATGCCATTTCCAATGGGGCAACCGGTTTCGTTTGCTCTTCAATCGCCCCATTGAGTACTTGTCTGACTTATTGCAATACGCCAATGCAGGGTTTAGGTTCTTCTTCCACAGGTTTCAAGCAGGCAGCCCATTCGATGGATGGCCCTTTTAATGCCCCGATTTCTGTTTGTTTGTCAAGCTATCCGTACTTTAATTCTGAGTCAGTTATGAGGCTTTTTTCTGTTATTTCAGTCGAACGGAAGCCACAGTTCCTGCTCTGCCACTTCAACACCTTCCACGACATCAACAAGTGCATTCGTCCAGCAAAGCGCCTCGTTAGATAGACCTGCGAAGACTCCGACGGTGACGACATCGGGAAATGGTGCCGAGTTTTGGCAAAATGGGGTAGAGAAGTCGGCGTCTAAAACACCGACAAGGATTTCCGAGGACCCATTGTTGGACGCGTTGAAAGAGAGGACAGTGCAGTATGACAGTCACCGTAAGAACTTCATGTTGTCATGATAACGCCTAACCTATCAACCACAATAAAAGCAACCTTCTCATGTAATCATTATTTTAGTACGAGGGCTTATCAAGGTGGATTCTGAAACTAAAGGGTAATAGTATTACTTTGGACACATATTTTTGGGAAGAGGAGAAGGGTATGACCTCAAGGAGTTGTCTGGGTTCCCCCCTTGTGGAAATGAGTGCGTCGTTTCTCATTGGTAGGTCGAGGGTGGACGGTGCGTGCCGAGGTGCACGCCTATTGGTTGGACGGTCGATCGACTGGTTGGGGACGAGCGAGAAGATGGGTAAGGGGAAGTGGGGCTAATCGACCAACGCGGGCGGTTTGTCCGTTATGTAATGCCCCTCACCTTCAGCTAAAGTAGTCCAAGTAGGTTAATGTTTCGACTACAGGCAGGGGATGGATTGAGGATGGACTGAGGAGTGCTAGCCATCGGCCCTCCTGCAATGCGTCAAGGTTAGCCTGATTTAAGCCCACTTTAGGCTGACACCTCTTCATCGGTGCTCTGGCCAGTATCTGTCTCCGGCAGCGTCACAAATGCGTGACATCCGACCTTCTACTCTAATACCAGGGTCAAACCTAGGCGGTGTGTATTCTCTGCCAGCTCGAGATGTGGGGGTACAAAGAATTGGGTTGAAGCTGCAAATAGGTGAAACAGTCAAGCAGTTCAACTCGATCGGTCAAAATGCCGATGATGGATGACGTCCAGGCCCTAAAATTGGAGCAGCTTTGGTGCCTACATCTTGTCCCTCTCATGGACGACTACCCAACCTCTCGTCGGGAGGTTGAAAGTGTCTCTTTTCAAGTGCCCCAAGTAAAACTGATTCAATCCAGCAATAACAGCTCTAAGCGTACTTGGAAATAACCCAACTTCTCTTAGTCATAAGGTTTGAAAAGACTGGACGCACTGTAAAACCTTATGCATACAATCCTTCCCGGTTAGCCAGGACAACAATACAAGCAGTCGACGAAAGCATGTCATTTTTTTAACCATAGACGAAAATAAGGGACATGGCTGATTGCAGAAATGGGTAAATCCAGTCGATGGCATAATCAAGCGCCAAGAAGTACAAGAATCCAACTTGCCGACATTTAAGATCCACACAAACAAACGAACTATGTGGGAAAGCAATTCCCCCTTCAATCAACAGTAGCTGCTACAATCATAAAAGATTACATCCTATGATGAGAAGGCACACCTCATCAAAAGAAGACAAACAAGAAACAGGCTAATCACATACACCATTAGACGCCTTTCCGATGTAAATACATTTGCAATTTGGCAACTTCTTCCATCCACGTAGAGCCTTCCTGTCCACGATGACATGAAAGAGAAAGCCACCACACCGCAAATTCGCAGACTTTCAGCAGATTTAAAGAAAATCCATCGGGGAGCAGTGATCACCAAATCACACTTCAGCATCGGTGTGTAAACATGTCCTTTGCAGACTTGGAGAGAGCAAAGCTGATGTCCTACTCCACATGTCCGTTTGTCTTCATTTTCTGTAGTAGAGTTCAAAGTTTTCACCCGCCTGTGCCGACAATTTGCGACCCGAAAAAAAGCATCCCTCCATCCGTCGAAACAGAATGAGACATGGGAAAAAACCTTGAATATAGTGAATTAACCGATAACCTTACCATTCAAATCGGGCGATTGGCATCAATTCTAACGTTAACGTGCAATGGCGACGTGGCTTGCGTTTTTTTTCCAATCGGATCTGTAGAAGACGCGATTCAAAGTTGCGATGAAAAACACCCAAATATCCTTTCAAAATGTATCACTCAATAAGTGCGACAGGTTCTACCAACACCAGTATTGTAACAGCTTTGATAATGCAGCCTTTGCCATGTGGTTGCAAAGTCTCTACACAAAAGATGGTGACTCCCCTCTTAAAAATAAGTAATGGACCCATCGGGGCACAAAAATGTGTCAGAAACTCACGAGTCAGTACGCATTTCTGCTTGAGCAAAGATTGAAAAGACGCAAAGTCAAATTTCAAATTATATGCTCTTCGGCAACGCCCCGATGTTTGCCAGAATATGCAGCATCGAAAACGAACACATCCTCGTATTCTTTTATTATCAGACCATCATTAACATCATGAAGAGCCTAATGTTTGGCAGCTTTCTCGGTTTTTTAAACACCAGGGCCCATGCACCCACACCTCCGTCACTAGCACTTTTGTGAAGGGGCTACCATAGTGACAGACAATGTCCCGAAATATAGCCAATAGTCTTAAAGATGCCGAACTGAAAAAAATTAATAATGATTTTAGTTTTAACTTAAGTAATTTAGATTTGAGAATAGCTGTGTAAACAGTAGCCTTATATGTACCTGACCAACATAGGTGAAAATGCATAATGTCCCACAAAAATCACGTAAAGCTTATAACTGTATGGACATTCCAATAAATAATGTAGTGAGTAAGAAGGGAAAAAAGCTACAAATGCAGAGTAAAGTTTTCTTTTAGAGTGCTGTAGATTCTTTAGTTTGATTCCTAAAAAAGTTGCTTTAATATCATGTTAACAATTTAAATCGCCACATGAAAGAATAAAGCCTGACGAACATAGATAATTATTCATTTGATACATGCGTATGCTGATCAGTGTCTATTAGAGTTGCATGAGCCACTGACGAGGACCCTGTGCATTTGTCGACGTCTATCTCTAGGGTCAATGGAATCACTACCAAGGAGCCTGCACCTTGATCTACATCTATCTCCACGGGAAGTGGTTCATTGACAGGTGGCTTGCACCAGTCCACGTCTATCAAAATGTCGCATGCTTCATCGACACCAAATCTACTAACAGAACCGCGTAACTCATCGACAGGATTATATACCTGCGTTTGCAGTGGATCACGCAAATTCGTCGTCAGGGCACATTCGCCCATCTCTGCTTGTCCTTAGGGGGTTGAGTATCATCTCCCAATGTCTATTTCCGGAACAAGTGGCTAATTATCTTTCCTTTTGTACACCGTTCACCTATCCATCGATCCCCATGACGCAGGGTAACGTTTCCCAACTGTGGTAGGTACATTGATCTAATTTAATGGCATGGGCATCTGTGACCCCGTAACAAATTTTGGCATCTTATAACTTCTACCACTCACCCTACTCTACTTTACTATCAATACTTCCTTGTGTTTCACAATGTCGATTCTATGTATGCCTTACCCTTTTGAAGCTACAGCGACAACACGTCGAATAAATTCTTCGTAATTGTGGGAACTCCACGCACTACCTGAATTGCAGTACTGGAAAAGAGCGTTAACGACAGCTGCATAAAACAGCAAACAATATGCACAAATATGACTGAAGCGTTAGCTCAGACTAATGCTAAACAAAATGGCAGGCTCTTTTTCGCTGTGCTGAGGGACAGGTGCATAAGGCGGGAGGGGAACGGTATAGGTTTGCGACAAATTCGAACCTTTCCTTTTATGACTGAAGACCAGTGGGCATTCACCGAAGCCCATGATTCAGTTTTTGTGCTCACTCTCTCTGCAACTCCTTCGCCTCCGATCTTTACAACGACGATACCACACCACTGGTAGGTGAGATCAACAAATATTTGTGCCTGGTGGCCGAATCTCCGAGTAGCTCACGGGCACAAATTACCGCAGGTCCGTCCAGCAGATGTAAAATGACATATGGCTTAAGTCGAATGGTTAGAGCTGTCAAGTGAATGAAAGAAGACATTAGTGTGTGAAGATGGAAGCGTGGCAGTGACCGATCAGTCCGAATCAAGCGACTGGTTGATTGCAAACGCGATTATCGATGGTATTGGATCTGCCTCGAAGTCGCACCTTGTCTTCCAGCTGAGGTACTACGGCTCTGGCCAGATCTATTCCGATGGATGAAGCGGATTTGTTAGGTCCTTTGTAGAGCAGAACAACACAACGGTTTTACTCAGTAATAAAGAAATAAAATGCCGATTCAATGCGAGACCTTATGATGCATGAAACTAATTTGTAGACCAATAAGCCTTGGAGAGGGTAAATGTAAAAGGGGAATTGCCTGAAGGTCAGTCTTTGTTCATCAAAAGTAATTAGTTCTGCACAGTGCAAATACCAACTTTTGCCCCAACATGCAAAAGGCAGCAAAAGCCTCTCCTTGCCTATTAAGGAGTGAAAAGGAGATTTGGCGGCCAATGAAAAGCTGGTCAGCTAGAACCGCAGATCTTTTGACCCAGCGATCGCCCACTCAGTTGCGTTAGGTCGTCATTAGTTCAAAGGGGATTTCAGCACTTGGAAAATGCACATTGGTAGGTGTCAAGGCGACCCGATAGGCCTAACACTTGGTCCTAGTAAGGAGCCGCCCAGGGACTCTGCAGTTTCAACCCCACTGGCCTGCCTAGCGTCCCGACTATGCTAGTGGCTTAAAGTCCACCGAGTATTATGGCTTTTCTCTCCTTTTGAGATGTCTCAGGGTTCTACAACCCGAACCCGAGAGGGTTGTTTGGGCGACGTAGAGACCTTATCTTTCACAGGGATAAAAGAAAAGGCGGGAGAGCCGCAATCGCTCGTGCCTCAGCCGGATTTGACCTTATTCGATTGTTTAATCACTTTTACTCACACCTGTGCGCAGACCATTCAGAACTTCGGCACCTCCGCCTTCCAGACATGTAACACAAATTGCCTCATTACCCTTTATATCATCAAAAGGTGAAGACTGTCTCGGGTAACCATAGTAATAGCATTGATTAGAGGTTACTTGACACTCATAAAATGTAATTTACCGAGAGTCACGATAGCAGCCTAGCAACCGGTCACGCAAAGCTAGAAAAACCCGGGAACTATATCACCGTCTTGTTTGAGAATGTTGCAAGCTATCCTCACCTCTCTCTACCTACTCGATGGAACCTACTTTTATGTGATTCCTAGTTAACCCTGGTGAAGGAGGCCCTCTTGAAATAATCTTTAAAATGTGCTCTTATGAGGTATTTTGAGGCGGCCCGATGTTCATGTTGTTTTCTGCGAGAGTCCCTTTCAACCACCTCCATGTCCCCACTATCAGCATCAGCACTCTAGTCCCTAAAATCCTTCGTGGATTTTTCGGTCTAAAAACACCACAAATTTGGTGGAAATTTTAGTGCTAAAAATAGAATTGCGTTTACTTTTTTGCTCCGGGTAAAGGAGGCCTTCACTCCCTCCTGGTGCGAAAACTGGTTTGATTGGCTCTTTCCATTGACAGAGATGCTGACCTCGATGCCTGCTTTAAAGGTCATGTGAACAGTCTACGCTCAATGAAATACTTTGTAAATGGATTGAGGGGATGGGAGAGTGCTGAATTAGCCTTTTGACATTACTGGAGCGGCCCTTTTGCCGAAAACCGTGCTAAACATATGTGTGATTTGGAAGACACTGCAGAAGCAGTATAAAATGGTTAGATTCGAGTACCATGACACCTTGTCTGTCCGTTTCTGCGGAAGTCTTCTTTGAGGCACCAGTGAGAGCGGGCGTTTTCTTCACAAAAGTGACATGCAACTCACCTCTAAATACCGTCAAGGATATGCAAGTTGGGCGGGTCTCAAATTCTTGTCATGGAGGTGGAATGGGCCTCACAGGTAATGCAATAAAGTGGGGTCGCGTACACACTGAGAAGAGAAAGGCAATCGCATTGGCACACCCAATGATAAAAGGTGTGGTTCTGTTACTCTACAACGTGCAAAGTGCCGTTAATCAAGTCCTGGAGGCCTCGAGATGGGTGGGTGCCTCGCTCGTCTCCTTCAACCACAGCCACGCGCAATTCATCTCCAAAGTCAGTAGGGCTGAAGATCGCTTGAACGAGGGAGGCGAGGCTCACATTCATGAATACCACGGCCAATTAACTCCACAGTGCTCTCAGTAGTGGTGCATATGTTAATGAACTCCCACGCCATTGACACCCATGTGCCTCCCACGTTCTTTGCATAATCTGGATCAGAATGTCTAGAAGGCGCTTTAGTTACAACCTCAATGCATTTCTCTTATCCACAATTATGGAAAGTTGCAAGGAATCGCTAACTTCTGTTTCAAAGGAAGTGATGAACGTTTCAGCCATCATTTGTGGGACATTGTGAGGAACCAAGAGCTAAATAGCGGCTTCACCATGTTCACCAGATAGATTGATTAATAAGTCCACATTTCTTCGTCGACTATAGCCCCAATCTTCTCTATGGAGTGTGTCTCGAATGAGAACCTCATTTCTTTGATTATTCATCGCTTGACCCTTCATCGGACTATTCACCACCTCCGCCACTCATCTCTCCTGCATCACAGCCTCCAACATCGTGATAGCTGGAACGCTGATGAAGACCCTCTGCTTTTGAAGGTGTTGAATGGCGTGACCTGAGATCGCGAGATCGAGAACCATCAGTGATGTCACATGCTTGCATCCTCGTCAACAGGGAAGGGACAATCATGGAGGCTATCTCAAGTCATTCATTGTCATTGAGAGATGATTATCAGTTGATTGACAGTCCATCGTACCATGAGGAATGGTCTTCAGTTACCCAAGGAACAAAGATATCGTTCGTCATCTGTAGCCCTTAAGGGGTGTGTCACTTCGTCTCTGGGTGAAAAGACCCAGTTCGTCAACTGTAGCTTTCCTTCTGACAGCCGGAAGAATTGAGGAACATATTCCTTAGCAGATTTCCCGCTGCCTCTCAAGGTGCGACTGCAAAGGCGAGTGTTGTTTCTTAGCCTCCTTTGCATTCTCTCAACATTGCTCTTGGTGAATGTCATCTAGGTGGAAAGTTATTTCAACAGTTAGGTGGTATGAGTGCCGAATCTCTTGCCCTTAACCAGATGAAATATGAGAGGGGAGTGGAACTGGCAGGAGGGGCTGAGGGTCTACCCTCCTAGTTTGCCTTGAATACTCTTTCCACAACGCTGGTTACTCAGGTTTTGGTTTCTCCTCAGAAGAAGATCCTCCTCACCTTTCTCGGCCCAAGCCCTTTAAAAGACCGTTTGGGGAATCCTTAGGAAAAATTGTTTCCACTTTCTCGTATGTAGCCTGACCCATATGTTGTCTTGATAGCTGAAGTTAATGGAAGTGTGACCCTTAGTTGGGTCGTTTCTAATGTCACCTCTACGTCATTACACGCTCATCTGATTGACAGAGCACACTTGTCACAGTATTTCACCAGTCGTTAAATACAATTTAATGAGACAGTACAAAAGCTATTGAAGGAGGGCTGAAGGAATAAGTTAATGTGATTTTATCACAGGATAAGGGCCCACGTGTCTAGATAATGGATGCCAAGTGAAGGAGCTGCTCGTGATGTCAATGGCGAACACGGCTATTGAGTCTGCGTCAAAGGATATCACAAAAATTCAATTAAAGGATGTGATTAGAAGGCGTCGCATAGTTGTGTAATTTGATATCTACCCTCTTAAAGAGTGGTTGCCGCAAAAAAGATCTCCTCAAAAAGTCCCCCTCCTTTAGTCCTGCCTCCCTACTTAAATGCCTTGGAGGTTTATAAGTAGTGAGGTGTCTCTGCACCATGGTTTGAAATTAGCCAACTTATAGCGTTTGTATTGAATCCCTTGTTCTTTTTTTGGGCAGAATTCCTGCCAGGTCTACTTATAGAATGATGCGCGAATTGAAGGACTATCGTACTCGACCGCTTTCCATGCAATATCTGTAATATGGTAGCACAGGATTCATAACTTTTCTGCCGGGATAAAGAGAAGTTGGAAGTATCTCCTCCTCCTCCTCCTTCTTCTTCTTCCTTCTTGGAGAGCCTTAAGTACGACCACTAGTCGGCGCTATGAGACTCACGGCAGAGCCTAGTCCCATTGGTGCAGAGGCCCTAACGCAAAAGACAATTTGTCCCAAGTTAATTGAATCAGTTGCTTCACTACTCACCACTTTGCTGATTTGGTTCCTGGGCATTGTCTAGTTTTGCCCAAACAGTTGCTAGGCTACTGCCATAGCTCTTGCCAACCCATTTATTTTGTATGCCATACAATCACACGGTTTTATGACAACAACCTTTCGTGCAATCACCGCGCAAAGTTGGGTACTAGGCCGCAAGGGTGGCGCAGCACAAGGCACCCAACAGTCTTCACCTTTTGATGATACAGGGAGTCATTAGAGAATTTCGCGATCTGTAAGATGGAGATGGAAGACGTGGCCGTGGAAGTTCTGACTAATTCGTGCACAAAGGTAACACCGAACGAACAATCGAACAAGATGGAATTGGGATGGCTTTCTAGGGGTTCTTGTTACACGTGAAAGATTTTAATCATTCATCTTCATACCCTGTGAAATCACTTCAAGTCGACTTTATATGCTCTTTTGATCTAACTATCGTTTTCTCTTCTTACCTCTAGGCAAAAGGAGCTTTAGTTCTCAAACAGAATACGTAAAATCCACAATTCTGACCTCCTACATCACAAGTAATGGCCATTTGTGTCTCCCTTTAGATGAATGGTGACCTAACACAACTGAGTAGATTGGTCCCAGCTGAAAGGCTTTCCATTAACCGTCAAATTACTCCACTGTCCTACCCTACTAGTTGAGAAGAGGTATTTGCTGCCTGTTGCATTGGTCCATTGACCCGCGTCATCAAGGCATTCCTCTTTTAAGGTCACTCTCTCTAGAGCTATCTTAGTCTCTAACCTGACTTGGCACAAGGTCATCGTACTCCTCCACTGGACACGTGACCTTGCAACAGCAGCAGCAGTACTTCACTTATCTGTATGTTATGCTGTCTCGTATAGAGCTCCACAACTTGGTTCTGCTGTTGAAAGGTGATTGTCTGCTGTCATTTGAAAGACCATCCTACAATGAGGAAGGTACTACTTTTCACCCCCAGTCCATCCACCGTCCACACTAATCAACTCACATTCCAAAGGCGTGGATCACTTCGTCTCTGGAAGATATGATCCATGGTGTGTGGATCCATGCTGTACTACAGATGTTTTCATTAGCCACAGATTTCTTTCGAACAGTCAAAAAGTTGGGAAAGATTGATTCAGTCGATGTGATACAGCTCGTGGACAAACAATGCAAACTTGGAAGACTCTTGGACCGGTCAGCCAGTCTTCAGCAAGTCAACTGCGTATTTTGATGGCACAACTCCCTCTGCAATCCACGCTAGCCAGCCAGCCTCAAGCTTCCACCCCTGGAAGCGCGATCGCGGAAGCCGGTATTGACTGTCCTCATCCCCTGTTTTCTCCCGACTAGATGAAAAGTTGTTTCAACAGCCTATGGAGGTATATAGAACATTCAATGGAAGTGGACCCAACAAGATCCGTGAACTTCGTCAGGAGGGAAATTAGAGATCATGAATGTTTTTTTTCTACAAAGCTAGTTGCTCAAGATGAAAATTACTGATTTTTTTTAAGTTCTCAGGTTTGCTTTGTCACATTGTCATGCCAAAATCATCCACCAATCACAAATCAGAATTTCATGCTACAGCAGAAAAGCCGCTGCTGGGGGAGTGAAGGACTGAGTTGACGCCTCTTACAACACATAAAAGACTTGTGTGTAGACAGTGACAAGAGACTGCTAATGCCGATGCTGGCAAACACGGCTGGATGGACTGCGTCATTCCTGCACTTCAGTGGAGGTCACAAGAGCTCAATTGAAGGAGAGGAAGAGAATGCAGCTTGTACTTGTCCTTCTTCGTGAAACCTCCTCTGGTCTTCAGTCATAATGACAATCAAAGGATATCAGTCCTTGCAGTCGCGGAGATGATAGTGACTCTTCTTCTTGTTCAGCTCATACCCTTCCTCCCGCGGTCAGTCAGTGCAAGCAATTGACATTTGTAGAAGTATATCAGTCAAGTTCTTGTTAAGTTCCTTGTTCAGTTTTGGAAAGACCGCTACCAGTTGAGCTTGCATGGGGCTTTAAGTTCTCCCAGAATTGGTGCATTGACGTGAGACTGAGGAACTAGGATAATGGCTACCTACGAGGACTGAGAGACGCTCCCAGCTAAGGGTAGTGCCAATCTTTAGGGGTAACAGCTCCTTCATCCTTCTCTTGTGGTGCAACTGTTCATTCGTCTGTTGCAGTCGATCCGATCGTTTTGTGGGTGCAAGTCCTTTTTAAAGCAACAGCAAGAGCGTGATAACAAGGATTTGACAGATCGCTTTCTCTTGGTAAAATACAAGACTCACAATTGCAAGAGTACCTTACTTTTAGCCGTAAGGGTGGAGCCGTGTCCCATGGAGGCGGAGGCTGAGTCATGGATAACCATTTGTTTCAAGCTATTTGAGTTTGTTGCTTCACTACTCACCATTTTACTTACAAGGTTCTTAGGGCAGTGTCTAGCTTTGCCTAGCCTGTTGCTAGGCTACCGATATGACTCTTGCTAGCCCATTTATTGTGTGTGGCACACATTTGTGCAATCACCAGGAAATGCTAATATAGGCTGAAGAGATGACGCAGCACAGGACATCAAACGTGATCCTCAGCAGTTGATTACACAAGGAAAATTGAGGAGGTCTGCAGTCTGATTGGTCCGTGCTCTCCAGATTTCACTCACTCATCCCAGTGCTCTGTAAAAGTCCAGCTTTCAACTTCACTTTTTTACTACCATCGCATAGATTACCAACGCGGCGTCATGTCTTTTGTGTCGGAGGGACAGATAGGGTCATGGTTTGATCAAAACCCTCTCCAAGGTAGCGCACTTTAACTCCCTGGGACTTCTCTAAGGACAATTCATGGGACTTGTGGCCACTGGTATCTTTCTGAGAACAGACCGCCCCACGAAGCGGCAGTGGCACAGTCCCTAAGCGGTCTGGTTGGTCCGTGCCCAAACAAACATGCGGTATCAGGATGGGCTTTCAGCTCTCCAGCTTTCAGTCCGTCATTCCAATGCTCTGTGAAAGTACCCAATGACAACCTCGAATACTCCTAAGTCTAGCTATCGGTCCCACTTCTTACCTACCACTATGATGACTACCACAGAGATAGCATCGCCTTTCATCAGTGTGACAGCTAAGGTCCTGACTTCACCGAAGCAATCTTCATGATAGCGGTTTTTAACTCCCTGAGACTTCCTCGTACAGAATCTGAGCTATCAATGCTTAGTGGGACTTTTGACTACTGGCATCCTCCAGAGGCCAGGCCACTTGGTGGAGTGACTGTGATGGAATTCCTAAGTGAGCTATTAAGGCAACCAGCGGCATCTAGTCTGCCCTCCTGCCAAAGCCGGCCAGGCCGATTGCAAAGTCAAGTGGTCTGCAGTTTATGCAGCTAAATGACCCAACATATCCCCTTGACACAAGGAAGAGGCCTTAACTATCCCTCTCCTGTCAAAGTGTAAAATCTGCTTCAATGATCTATAAGAAATTATTTATTTTTTTTACTATTAAAAATGCGCAGCATGAGAATATCTTTTAGGGTTACTCTTCTCCAACGCATTTTATTTTGTATGCCGTTACTAGGGGTGAAGTTTTGTACTGTTGCGGTTTATAAAGAACTCCACGAATCAGCTTCCACCGTTGCAACTGATTTGGTCAGGGCTGCAACAGCTCAATTAGAGGACGAGGTCCAACTTCGAGGTGGGTACAATACCTTCACCGACTCATTTCACCCCAATTCGAGGTCATCAGTCGCTGCCACACTCCCATCAACACACGGTAATGTTTCCTTTGAAAAATCCTGACTTTCTCCACCTCAGCTTTTGCCATATCTGGGTGAAAAGACTGCCTCACCTTTCCCATGTGCAGCCTGACCCTCGCTATGTTTT
>MIEF01006780.1:0-91132 GCA_001870725.1 Taenia solium
TCCGTGCAGTTCAAGCCTTCTCATGACACGTTTGCAGAATGCACAATCTCTTACCGCCTTGCCACACTGTCACAACATTGACACAGGTATGCGTATGCCTCGCCTTTTCTGTTCATTTAACTTCGACAGGTGACTTTCTATTATCTCCACCCACAATTATCTACTCCACCATCACTATGACACTGTGATTGGTTGGCCCGATATCAGCAGCAGTTCCAAGCGTATTCAAGTTTTTTACGCAGTTCTAGCCTCCATCAAATTGTTTCACCCCCCCCCCCCCAATAACAAGTTTCATTGTCCTCAATCCCACACGAAGCAAATGCCAATCATGAGGTTTCTTGGTAAACAAAGAGATAGACCTTTGACAGGCCCTGTAATTTGCTAGATGAAGTGACACACGACCACGGAAACGCGTTTTACTTTTAAGCCACTGCCTCCCTCTGTGGTATCACCTCTGCAGCTGCATTCTGATTGGTCACAGGGGGACAAACAATGAGATTGCACGGAGCTCAAACTCTCCAGCGAGGTAGAACTGCTAAACACGGGTGACTTGTACGAGCACACGGTGGAGGGCAAGTGGACAGGCAAGACAAGAAGCGATGCCTACAGACAGACATGGATTCGCCTTCTAACTCAACTAGAGGACATTATGCTGCTCTCAATTCAGTCTGCAGCAGAATCTTCAAGGATGCTTGTGATACCATAAAGAAACAAGGTAATGACATATGCTATAGCCACATTTTTAAAGTTTATTACACTTTAATTGTTACAAGAAATACAGGCCTGTGCATAGTGTACCGAAACTACCTCAAGTTAGCCGTACCTGGAAGGAGAGATTAAGGATTGACAGGAGAGGCTCTGAACGACGCTAAAGCCTACCTTGGGGAGTGGATCACATTGCAGTCGATAGACTGTTAAAGTTGCTTCTTGTCTTGCTTCCGTGGTGAGAATTATGTCCTTATCCTTCCGCCTTAACTTTTAATTACGTCACGTCTGCCCTCATTTAATTTCGAAGGCTGTCAGGTGTCAAATGTCAATCATGGATAAGGTACCAGCCACACCTTATCGTACTTATCTTACTTAACTTCCACGGATGGTTTGAGAATGTTTTGATTTCTATTAGCTTTCCTCGATCACACTTAATAGGGTTGACAACTTGTCAAACTTGTCACACAAACTTTTGAAAATCAAAACCACTACCTTTGTTCCATGTCGCCTTAACATGAGGCTATTTTGTAAAGTACACAAAACTCCCGCCTTTTTAAATGATTTTTTTAATAAATTAAGTAACTTCCGCCTTTTGTTAAATTCATCAAGTTGAAGTTGAAATGCATTTCAGTAGTATCTGCCCCCTCAGGTTTTCTTTGTAATTGGCAGCAAGATCTGTTTCGCTTTTTTTTCCCAAGACGACGAGACACGTTTACAAATCCCCTCGTTATTTAGAATGGGTTTAATTCTAAGCCAAAATTTCCCTCCTCTAATTGTCATGACAATTCGGTAAAGTCTACACGAGTAAATGTCCAGACCCACTTTTCTGCTCTCGCTGCCTAATCATTTCTTTGCTCCGCCATTTCGAAACCACGCTCGGAGAGTTAAGATGAAGCAGCCTATTAGCCTGTTTGGTGGCCGGGCTATCAAAAAGTGACTTTATTTCTCCCATAAAGTCCATCGGTCCATTCATGTGTGTGGGTGCCTCAGTCTATTACTCGAGACAATTCCTGCGGCGTCGTTGTCGGTAATGTGGCGTCGGACGGAGTGGCGAGCGACTGTTTATTGCACCATCCATAAAGTCGGCATGGGAACATTGACATGACCTCTTTGTTACAACAATCCACTTGGAGCCATTCTGCAGTACTAACAACAACAATAAAACTTATTAACAGACAAAATGCTGTCTCGTATACAATCCAGTTAACAAAACACTTGTAAATTTTATTCCCAAACGATGAAAGCTATCATAATAGTGGGATAGAGAATGTTTTGTCGAGGCACAGAAGTGCTGGAGGGGGAGGGGGACTACTACCTAATTCTGGAGGCGACGGAGCTCTGTGGAAGCATAATCAAAACCGGCAGTTAAAAAGTTTTTCGGTGGTCCACTTATAGTCGAGAGCTTGATGCGACCAATGGGAGAACCAATGGGAGATGGAGAAACTGACGCAAGGATCATAAAAATCCTTTTATTAGAGTAAATTAACGGTTAGGTCATTCTAATCCAACGAAATTTTATTCCATAGGCACCCTCCTCACCCCCTTCGATTTGTGAATGCCTTGAAAACGAAAAAAGGCTTTTTTTTTTCTTGGAAAGGGCGAGGGGCATTCAATCACGCTAGACGAGAATCTGTGTCCTCATAATTAATGGGGAAGCGTGTAGTTGTTTTGCCTTAAATGCATCCCCTCTCCGCCCTCCATCCCCCATCTCCGCCAAAATCCATCCTTTTGTCTACATTTTTCATGCCATTTCCTCCCTTTTGCTTTTTTCTTCTTATTCATAAATGACTTGGTCTGATTAAAGCAGACTGCCAGAAGAGATTGAGTTGGTTATAACAAACACCTTTCGTTTCCTATTTTCACTTGAAAGACTTTATCTTTGTAGAATACTTTTTTCCCCCTACAGACGTTTTGGGATCCCTATTAAAACCCATGTTGCTAAGGCATTGGGGGTTCCGTTGGAGCGAGCGTTTCGGTTCCTTTGTTAAGTTAGGATCTCATCAGCGCGGTGATACAGTGAGGGAAGAGACACGATTCAGCTTCTGACGTCTGAGCAGAAGGGAATCGTGAATGAGTAGGGGCAAACGCTGGTCCCTCTTTTGGAAGCGTATTCAGTCAGGATTCACTGAGGCTTGTCGCGACACCTCTAGACCGTATTGAAAGGAAGCGTTGACGCGATCCCCTCAGTCGACGTTACACGCTCCATGGATCGGAGGTCCTGATGTGCATTTGGTAGCAAGTCCTGTTCAGATTTTCCCCCAAGACGACAAGACCTGTTTATAACTATGACTAGTTTCTAAACTCTACACAAGTACATTCACAGACCCACCTTTTGTGCTCGCTACTTGGCTGTCTCATTACTCCTCCATTTCGAAGTTACGCTCGGATGGGGCAAATGCTGGTCCCCCCCTTTTGAATCCTCGTTTACACACCGAGATCTGTTGCATAACTTCTCGATCTGTCGATCAATAGGGGGTAGGAAGAGTGGATGGATTCAATAACTCCACCTTGAAGAGTAGTGTTGACGCAACCCCTCCAGCCGACGCTACATGCTCCCAAGATGGGAGGTCCTGACATGTTGTACTCCATCACCAAGATGGCATTATGAATGACGTTTGATTGATGTGATTAACTGAATGACTTGAGAAGTGATTTGTGGAACGGATGGTTGGATGGACACATTTATACAGCAATATCTGAGCTGGAGAATGGCCAAGTAAATAAGTGAATCAGATGGATGGATAAGTGGGTGGATCCAGAGCGGATAAAACGAACAGAGGGAATGATGAAAAATGATTGGCTAGTGGGAGGCATTCCAAGAGCTGAGGGGAGTCAGAATGTATGGACGACTGAGATGAGAAGACACGTTGAATTGTGAATAAATGGTCAGAGAGGCTAAAACTCCCCCGTGAAGAGGGGGGATGACCAGATGGCTCGGTTACTCACCCGCTGGATACTTAAAGGGCCAATACGAGCACCTCCTTCAGATTGAGTCGCCTTTCCTCTCTCGATTCTCCCCATCAAGAGGTAAAATCTCACTTCACCCACCCCCTGGATGCTATAAGCGCGTTGTTTGCATTTCTTTTTCCCCTCTCACCATCCAAATCCCCTGCCTTGTGAAGGTGTCGTTGGCACCGCCTTGGAGGGCGTTCAACAGACTGCCTCAATTAATTAAACAGTTTTGAAGGGACACCCAGCCGGGCGGAACTCAAACTACCAGAAGATAAAGACTTTTTTCCCCTAAAAGTGGCAAAAAGTTCCTTAGAATTCTCACCAACAAAACAATCCACCGACTCCTCCTCCTCCCCCCCCCCCCACCTCTAAATTCACAATTTCCCCGTGGGGAAAAGAGTTCCAACTTTTTTACACATCCATTTAAATACATAAAACAAAAAAAGAAACGGACGCTTTTAACCCTCATGAATGTCTCCAATTCCCTAATTTTTCCAATCTTTTTGTCCACAGTGGGAACACCCTGAAATGATACATCTTTTTGTTACTTGGGTAAATAAAAGGGGGTTGGGGTCTTTGAAGAAGTCACAGCGAAAAAAAAATTCAATTTAAAGCTTTTTTTGGGGTCACCCAATGCTCTGGAGCCAGAAGCGAAAAACTGACTCCTTAACGAGGCAAACATGCAAAGCGCTCTCCACCTAGCGTTGTTTAAATCACGTGCAGGAGTGGACAAACAAATCAACCAATCAAAGCAGGAGGCCGTTTTGGAGTCACCAATGTTCATTTTGACGAGTGAAATTAATTACTTGAAAGGAATTTTTTGGCAAATTGCCATGAGCAACCATTTCTTGTTGATGGTGGTGGCGTCTACTATCAACTGCGTTACCACATGAACTGATGGTTGATGAGGGGAGGATGTTCTTCCACCGGACCGTGGAGTTTTGGACTGTTCACTATCTGATGAGTCCAAGGGGCGGGGAAGGGAGGCGGGCGAAAGAAAAAACCAGTGGGGTTTCCCTGAGTGAGGCTCCGACTGCTCCGGGCTATTGCAGCACAGGAACGATGGTTTACTCCCTGAGGGCCAAAAAAGTGCCCATGGCTGAAACTTGGGCATTCATACAAAAAACGTCTCTAAAAAGAGCAGTCCAAATGATAAGCTAGGCTTTCTCTTTTGCCCGATCGACAACAAGTTGCGCCGCAACTCGCAACGTGAGGGCGGAGGGTACGAGGAGGCAGCCAAGGGAGGGGGAACACTGAATCTCCCTCCGCATCTAATGGTACGCCATTAGCTAGACGGTCACAAAATCGAATGCGAAACAGACTGGAGGGCTAGGTGGGATAAAGAATAGCCACAAACGAACAGAGTCGAGCCTGAAATTGGTTACTGGATTCAGTTAAAAAAAGGTTTTGAGGAGATGGAATTCCCAGCCGTCTTAGGTTCTATTTTTCAAAAATAGTGTCTAAACGAAGTGTGGGTTGACTATTTACAAAAAAGCATTTGAGAGAGGTTTTTACTACCGATTTTTTCAACGAAACTCACAAAACTCGACCGGCAAGTAGTGATTTTCAAAAAGTCGCGGGATGCAGTGATAGACATAAAATGTTGATACAAAATTATTGCAGATAGAGTCGTATATTTTTAGCGTTAGAGTTTATCTAAATTTTTAAAAAGATGCACCCTTTGAAATTAGGCACATTGCATCAAAATTAACGTGTTACTCTTGCTGCTCGCTTTGTCTTCAATAAGTCCAGGGTTATTGCTCAAATGTACACATAATTAAATCGCATGAAGTGGTGGACTAAGTTAAATTCAAAAAGTCTTTAATTATGAGAGGATTGAAAGAATACGTTTTGCGTCGTAAAGGATGTTGGACTAAATAAGCATTCCATTCTAGTGTACCTCAAAACATCTGAGACAGGCATTTCTGGGATTCAAAAGGGAAAGGTGTATTTTCTGTTAGAATCGCGCAAGCAATTTGTGTCGTTCGGCGATCTCGAAACGCTACTTAATCATCCAGAAAATTTCGCTTCAGTGCCCTTGGAAGGCAAAGTAAATTTTATGATAATTTTGACTTCCTAAGACTTGCCAATTTAAAGGTGTCTTTTGAAGCCTTTATCAATCAGGGATTTATATTTTTTTGGATACAAGTGAATGGATTGGCAATTTGTGCTAAATAAATCAATCTTTAGATTTGAAATCAAATTTAAATTTTCCCATGAATATCATGAAATCGAATTCTCTTTATTTTGTTTGCTTGGAAAGAAGCCATTTTCAAGAGAAATAAGTCATCGAGAGGTTTGAAGTCAATATCAACAAGGAGACGCCATGTATTTTTCTTCCCGAGGGACACTACTTTGTTCCATCCCTTCTTTACGTCTCCTCCCGTTCCCAGAATTCGCTTCTCTACCCTTGCCACAAGCAGTGTAATTGTCCTCCCATGTGTCGTTTGTCAAAATGTCAATCCCTCCTTGTCAACTTTTGTTGTGAATTTTGGATTTAATATCGATGCCTTAATGGTCCTAAAGGACAGAATGAGACGGAATGAGATAAAAACTTTCATAATGCAACAACTCAGATTAATTCCTCCTCTGGGTGATTTCATTGGTCAACTAATCCAATAGACAATTCTGGAGTTGGGGAGGGGAAAAAAAGCCACCCTCAGTCTATCCTCTTCACTCTCCATAACTACCATTGTTGTGGACTCAACTCAGATCAGCTTAGCTCTCCAGCTGGCCTACCGACAGACTGACTTCCCAAGTCTCTCCCACTACCCTTCAGTGGACAGCTGGAACCGTCATTTCATCGGTGCCCTGAGAGCACCCTTGGGTTTTACTAGACCCTGTTGACTACCCTAATACCCCACTATCACCAAAACCACCAATGAAGAACGCTTTTGACTTTCTGGGACATGAAAAAAACGGAACATTTGGGAATTTTTCTCCATAAAAATACATGTTTGGTGCAATCAATTCTGCTAATAGTTGGACGTGGAGAGCACTAAAAAGTGAATGTTTTTTTCAAGTCATTCTGACTACTTAGGTTTACCCACACTTCAAGATTTCCATCTAAAACAGACGCTCCCCTCCCGCGTCCATCGTAAAGTTTTACGTGTGCAGCTGGCCTTGGACCCTGTCTAGGTGCCATCCAGGCTAATTACGCAATATAACTTCGAGAAGGGAGGCCTGTCATTACCACACGACCAGGATAGGGCTTCTGTGTGTATGGCTAGTTGTTGGATCGTTGTTGAGCCATTGGAGTGGTTTCATTCTTGGATTTGATGGAGAGCATCAGGAGGGTCAGCCTGTTTCCACGTCATCGTGACCAATCAAGTTGCACCTAGCAAGGGAACAAACTGTTAAATGCTACCATCACCAATTTTTGCCTCTTTTAACTGGCCCTCATAGGTAGCACCTTAGGGTGTCATGAGGTCCACGACCCAGGTGGCGGCCTTGGTCGTAATGCGGCTCCCTATCATCAAAAGCACACCTAATTGCCAACGTTCACCTTTAATAATCGTCTACAGGACTTCTGCTTCGAATAGCATGATACTCTAAGTGAATCTTGAAGCATCCACCTCCTGCAATTTCCCTCTTGTTCTCCGGGCCTATATTGATACAGTTGTAGCTCCCAAAGAGGACCATAAAACTGTCGTAAATCACCGCTATGTTTTGGAGGTGATGTCTTCCTCCAATGTTCCCGCTGTTTAGCAAAACCGCAAATGTAGCTCTGCAAGACCTTAAATCCTCCGGATGAAAGGTGAGATAGTGGTAGCATGATCTTGTAATAGGCGGGGGTTGAAAGAACTATTTGCCAGGCCAAATACGCAAACTTATTGTTGAAACACTGCTTTGTTTCATTTGTCGTCTTATATTTTAGGCATTACAGACTACTGTCCCGCAGTGTATGATGGGGTGATGTGCTGGCCTCCTGCATTACCAGGGTCAACAGTTCATCTCTCCTGTCCAGCTTCCTTTGAGGGGGCAATTTACAATGCATTGTGTAAGTCCCAAAAAAAACGCAAAGTTGCACAGTTGATTATGACTGCCACTTCCAGTAAAGAAATTGTCTCCCCTACGTGTCTTGAGGGGTTTGACGTTGGCTAATCCAAACCGTGGGAAGAACTCCCCTTTATAGGCAGGAAACTGTCATGGACGAAAGTTGGACACCTGACTATAAAATAATGACAATATCATTATTCGTTATCCTTGCAGTAATTTTTTCTTTCCACACCGTTTTTGTGGTAGAGCTTACTTCCATTGCGACCCGAGGTCTAGGATGACCACTTCTGAGCACAAGTGATGCATCACACCTGGCTGACATCATTATCACTATCTTTCGTGGATAGTGCTGCATGACTTGAGATAGGAGGGTTTCGCCTTCCTCCTCCTGTTTTAATTAAGTCTGGCTATCTCAATCTTGTCAAGTCGCTGCTAATCACATCTAGTCAGTGCTGTAAGGTACACCAGAAAATCCTTCCAAATTTTCTCTCTCCTCATTCTCTATTAAAACATCGCAGGCTTTTTTTCTGGATAAAAATGCTAACTTTGGAGGCAAAAATGTGTCTAAAAGCTCTTTTATTACTGAGAGGCTTTAAGAGAGATTATTTCCAACGCAATGCCTCCACTCCGAGATTGTATTCAGCTGCACCGCTGCGGGAATGATTTATTTCCGAGAGGCAATGGACAAGGCGGAACCACCATTCCATCGAGTTTGTTGTAATATTTATGCAATTAAACAGATTACCAGATCAACGCACCCGTCTCAAATCATGATAAGACTTTTCATCAATTCACAAAAAAGAAATTACATCACAAAAGACAGGCGCATAATGTAGTAGAGTTTCACCAACCTTTTTCTAAAAACTAAGCAATTTTTATGGGGCCTCTTTATTTTATATAAACAGCTAAAAACTTAAGGTTTTGATGAAAATTTTGTTTGAGGAGATCAAAACGACCGCGTTACTTGGGAGGAGAAAAGTGCTATGCAATTAGACCATTTAATTTCTTGAAGGCCATGTTAACACTAATTGTTCAAAAATGGCAGAGAAGAAGGAAGGTAAAAGCAGCAACATTTAACTATCTAGAAATGACATCGTTTGTAGTAAATTGCGGAAAATTGTTAATCAGTTTTTTTAAATTTAAACATTTTAGTTGCATGCTATTACATGCGTTTATTTTCTATGCCGTAAAGTGTCTATTAACTGAGTGATAAATTGAGGTGCGAAGGATTTGACAATTTTTTTACAAGATAGCTGCACAGATCCTTTCTTAGACCGATTTCATTTTTTAAATAAATATTTGACAAACAGCAAAAGGCCTGTGTAGAATGGTTAAAATAATTTTCTTGTGAAACTGATGAACACTGAATAATTTATGCAACTCTGCAATTAGAGCAGTCTTGCAATGCCGCGAACATGGCAGTTGTGCATGGAGCCGGTTCATGGAACTGAAATAGTAAAACCGGTGGAGATGTAGGTATACAGCACGAGACATCGCTTAAATGATTTAAGACGTAATAATGGAACAAAATGCATGCATTTGCTATGAAGTAGGGCTAGAAGCTGTTAGTATGCCCTGTGGCCAGTCCACCTGGCAAATACGCAATGGCGGTGCACCGAAGTGGCTCCTCAAACTAACCGAGGGTTAGGCACACACCCAACGAATTACAGGGTAGTCCATTTGTCAAGATTATTAATGACCCATTCATGAGGTGTAGTGATGTGGCAATTGACGATCGCCTCGACCCTAGGCCTAATGTCAAAACTTGGCTAAATATTATTAGAGGCCATAGATTGATCGCCGAACCCTTCATTTGATAGCTCCATTGTGAAGAGCGGTCTGATTTGCCTAAATTTGGTACACAAGTGGCTGCTATTAACAGAAGATTCGCATTCGACTTCCGCTAAGCACACTGCCATTAATCGCCATTCATACCATCAAGAACACCAGAGTCTAGGCGCCATTCCTGTTGCGGTGTCATCCTTTCCTTTCATTTATTTCACATTGAACCGTCCTTCAAGCTGGAGGTTGGAGCGAAAGTGGTCTAGTACATTGTAAACAAAATGGTGATATTCTATTTCACATGAGGTGGAATTTCTCCCTAGTCCATAAAACCAAATGCCATAAATCATGTGGCTATGTTAATTGTAGGTGGCAAAATTTTACTTCAGTTTCTGTCTCATTCCACTAATTAAGATGTATTAGTTATAGGGTAGAAAATGGAAATCAGGCATCCTCTGCCTGCTCCTCTTCCTCCACAATCAACCCTCCTGATTAAATTGCCTGAAAAGCACAGCTGATTGTTTTAATCTCTGCCGATTTATGCGAGAGGGCAGAAGCTTCATTTGGTGTAGTGTACCTGACTTCTCTTAAGAAAATCCCTTCCACTCACTTCTTTACACTTCTCAACATCTCCAATGGCGGCGTCACTCTTGGATAGCTCCTGGGTGCCACGACTCAGCCCATTTAAACAAATACCATTGCCTCTAAATACTAGTGTTGACAGCCTCACATTTCTCTTTCTCCCTAACACCACCTCCAACGCATCGCTTAACAAATGACACTGGGACTCGTAACACAACAGTGGGTGGCTTGTGTTAGGTGGTGCAATCCCACTCCTCCTCCTCCTGACACACACCCACCCCTTCCCTCAACACCAACCGTCAACGCTGGTGACTACTGAGCCGATTGCAGCCATCGTGGAGGAGAGTGGTCTGTGTTCAACTTAGCCAGCTGCACGACGGTCCACGACCTCAAACACACTCCAAGCTAACACAACCATGCACTTCTCTCCCACCTGACACCTCACAAGCGCCTTCAGGTGAAACCGATAATAGCGCAATATTGACTCAACGTACTTGTCTATCAGGAGGCAGGTGGGAGGTGGTAACTAAATCTGCCCTCCATTCCACCTCCCACCACCCACACAACCCCTTCATCCGCCACTGAAATCGCACCCACCTCGTCGAGGGCAATGGTAAGGGCAAATATTAACGATCCGACAAACCGTGCAGATCCACCCTTCCGCAAACACTTACACCGACTCCGACCTATTCAACCGAGCCGAAAGTCGAAAGCGTGAACGGTGGGAGCTGGGTCGTTGTCGCACGTACAACCACCCCGGTTTGCCATCACGTGCCTTGGTCACCTCACGATCGTGCGATGGAAAGGGCGACGACGAGTTCTTCGGCACCTTCAGTCGGAAGATGAGGGCGTAGATGATGGAGATGAGGACAAGGGCGTTGCTCTACAAACAATTAGTGCAAATTATGCCCCAAAGTGCGAATTGCGTTGGAGGGAGGTGGTTTGATCTCGGCTCTTCATTCCACGATCTGTTCACCCATCCACCATCCACTTCTCTGTCCCCACATGTGAGTGGGATGCATTCCTCTTGGTGCCTCCCACGGCTTTCCCTTCCCACCTCCCCTTCTCGCTTAATCTGTGGGTGTTTGTGTATGTGTGTGTGTGTGTGTGTGTGTGTGTGTGTCAGTCACGGGTTCCACCATCGCTCACGTTTGATATCCTCTCACTTTG
Organism: Taenia solium; assembly: GCA_001870725.1. Lineage (NCBI taxonomy): Eukaryota > Metazoa > Platyhelminthes > Cestoda > Cyclophyllidea > Taeniidae > Taenia > Taenia solium. The sequence continues at coordinate 11,194 of MIEF01006780.1, forward strand.
AGATGGAGGCGCCTTTACCAGAAGTGGGTCACAATGCTCCACTCTATTCGCGAAGGAAGATCCAGACTCTCATGAATGTGAATTGTGCCACCTTGATTCACCAAATGGCGCTAAAGCCTTCAGCGGCTCCACAGCCAACCTTAACTTTGGACGTAGATAATGGAGACAAGGACAAGGGCATTACTCATAAGAAATTTTGTGGAAGTGGTATTTGAGGATGGTAGAAGGCATTGAAAGGAGGCAATTTGATCTTGACTGTTCATCTAATAGCCCGCCTGTCCACTCATTCATCCATTCTTTCACATATTCGTGCCAACATCCGCCTAGCTTCCACAGACCACCTTCTCAATTGTTTCTACTCAAGTAGGAGGGGATACGTGTCAACAAGAAGGATCAGATGAACAGCCTCGATGCCTTGGGAGGTTACAAATCGCCTTATAAATTGTGAAACTGGAAGAAATTTTATTAGAATGCGCTGATAACATTTCCTACTTGGCTACCAACTTTAGACCTTGATTAAAACACCGCCTATCTAAGTCGCCACAACTTTGTGCGGTTTAAAATTTTGTACAGAGATAATGGAAACGTGAAAAAAAGTGAAAACTATACCGCTGATAAGCAACGCTCGTGGTATTTCCTTCGTTTATCGCTTTTCTTCAAGTGGAAGTGGGAGTAGGTGAGAATGGAGCATTTCTACTTAGGTTGTTTACAAAAATTGTAAAATCTTGTCCTAAAAGGATGCATTAGGAGTTGTCAACCTCTTCCAAATTACTCATTTAAAAGCACAGAGTATTTTGTATTCTGCTTCTCTGTCAAACTTTTTCAGCTATCCTCAAAATGATAAACTTGATTAGCGTAGGAGGGAAGGGAGCTGATCATATTCAAGTTGGAGAGGGGTAGCAGTTAGCCCGTGTCTCCCATCCATCCACCCATTCATTTATCCATTCAGTAATTCAATCTCCTCATATCCATCTATCTTGTATCCATCTTTCCGTACTCCATCTCGCCATCCATCCATCCATCCATCCATCCATCCATCCATCCATCCATCCATCCATCCATCCATCCTTCAGTCTCATACCCACCAAATGACCACTACCATTAATTCGTTATTTTATAGATATATTCTAAAACCTTAGATTAGTATCTTTGATGTTTCTTTATTGTTGTGCTAATTTTGTCAGGGTTACTATTACTGAGGCTAAATGAGTCAAAATTTGTGTTTTTTTCCCACATAACTTCGTTGTCACAAATATGTGACACGTTTACCACATCAGAGAATGTTATTCACAATTGTATTTAATTACGAGACACACTGATCACAGAGTAATGTGTTAGCAGCCAAGAGGAGGGAGATAAAATGCAGTATTAAATTTGCCTCTATTCAGCCAACGCTACAAGAACTTGTGACGCCCACGGTGCCTGGGCTAACCGTACCGACTACTCGGCATGTATATTGACGGAGACCCCAACGGATCAGGTTGGAACACTCTACCTGCAGGCAATTTTCTGCACTGGTTATTGCTTCTCCCTCCTCAGCCTCCTCATAGCCCTTCTTATTTTTCAACATTTCAGGTGAGCAGGTGAATGATGAAGAGGAAAGTAAAATAAGTGGGACGATGTCTCATAACATGACTAAACGAAGAGATGGATGCATAGGAATAGAGAAACGGCGGATGGGCATGGGAAGAAGTAGACTGATTTGCACACAAAAGAGTAGATATATGAATGGAATCAAGTCCACCTACTATTGAAGTGCTTACTTAATTGTAGATCCCTACATTGCCTGAGGAATTACATTCACGTTCACCTAATGATCACATTGGTGATTCGTGTAGTTGCCTGGCTGACCCTCTATGGCACCACAAGGCTGGACACTCCAGTCGTAACGGTAAGTAAACTTCAAAATACGTATGAGCGGAAAGATTAAATGCCCTTAACCTTGGGAGCAGATATCGGACATAAAATATCAAAAAGGGGTGTGATTTTGCAACCTTTATCACTCATGATCATCATGTATGTAAGGTGGCTTAGGGCTTCCGAAATAAACTGAAAACATTACTAGCTAACCTTAAAAAATTTCACCGGGATGAAAAAATTTGCAAGTTAGGAGTTGTATTCGTGAACCCATATTAAATCAGGTAGTGCCTTGTTTTGTCTTAATGCACATGCGCATGTATGATCACCTTTGATTAAAGCAAATTTAAAGTGTGCAAGAGCAATCCTTTCCAACAATTTAGTTTTCTTTAGGAACTTTTTACCTCACATATAATTAACTTTGAGATTACGAGTTTTGTCCGCTCAATGACCGCTTTTGAACCGTATCACAGATCACTGTTATGGCATAGTAATTAATCTATAAAACAGATTTTACTTTATCTTTATGATACTCGTCGGCGGTTATAGTAACTTGAAGGTCATTGATGAGACCAATTGAAAAAAATTGCGCGTGCGAACACTCTCCGTTGAAGTAGTCTACTAGATGACTTGCTATATTTCTCGTCGATCTACATGAGATCGGTCGTAGTGCTGTACATATTCATCATCCTCTTCTCTATTACAACACTTCTGCTCCTATGTGGAAGAGGGCCTACATCAAATCTTGTGGAGGTCGGTGATTACGTTGATTTTGAGGACCCACTTGTTGTCTCCCTAATTAAAGCTACGTCCTACCCTGTGCATTTACCCATCCATCTCGAACTTCTCCGATACCTTGCCCTTTCTGATGGCGCAAAAATCGTGCAAGTTCACGATGAAATTGTCGCGTGGCATCGTTCACCACTCGATCCATTCTTTCCTTTCTCATCCTATTCTGGCTGCACTTGTGGTCGTATTAATGAACCCTGCAGATGTTCGATCCAGCTAATTCGAAGTCCCGTTCCTCCCTTCAAATCTTTAGATCCTAAGGTCTACCATCCTCTCATTAGATTCAAGAGATGCTATGCAAAATTCAACTTTGATATCACATTTATCCCCACGCAAAGAATTGCCATAGTTTCGGGTTTCCTCGACGGATCGCTGAAGAAATCTGTACCAGGAATGTGGGTCGGAAAGGTTGCTGTGTTCCAACGGGTGTCATTTTATACAGAGGGTGTTCATTCCCTTTGCGCGGCGGATCAATCTCTGGTGGAAAATCGGCCACAGATATCCCTCTGTTTAACCACATTTGGCTTTCGACACACCCGTCTGAATACTTTATCCGTCTTTTCTTGGTGTGCTAACGGCACCATTCTCGTGAACAATCGCTTGATTGTGGCACTTTATCCCATGGGCTGTTTTGAAATATACTAGGCTAGTGATACCTTTTTTGTCTGCGAGGACGACGTTTTTTGTTTCATTTTTGATATCACTCTTTTTTATCATCTTTGTATTTAAATAAAGACAATCACATTTTTAAAGTGACATTTGAACTGATTGAGTGGTTGTTGAATAAATGTATATCTGGTATCTTTTAGCGTTTTTTGGCCTTCCGTTGCCTCTGTTCTAGCTTTCAGCGGCTCTGTCGAAGCGCTGACCCATGGTCGAAGTGGATAGACCTTCTCTACTCAGTGCCGAGCACCTTTAATTGACCGGAAGTAGTATTTCACTTCCCTTTCCCATTCCAACTAGTTCTTTCCCTTGGTTAAACGTAAATTCATTTCATTTGAGGTGAAATTCCTCCGAGTTGAACTAGGTCAGTAAAAGGAGGCCTTTTAGTTGTTGTCTTGTTTGGATTCAAGATGATATATCATTGCGCAATTCGGGTCGATCGATGGGAGTTTTAATCCCCCTCGAGGAATGTTTGGTGTTTAATTACCTCCTTCATGGTTAGTTTTCTCATGAGATCGAATCGGTGGGAGCGAGCTCACTATAAGACTCGGGCTTACCATACAATATGGTCGGTTTATTGTTAGCCAAGCGGTTGACTAGGAAATGTCTGGGGTCCCTTGTTTTGGTAGAAAAAGGAGCTGATCAGCTATGACCTAAATTTTGAGAAGGGACAGCCAATGATGGGGGATGGTCAGCCGTAGGGTCCCCCCCCAGCCCTCTACCCTACTATCTAGCGTTGAGATAGCACTCCATTTTCCTCCAAGTTATACTCTTTACTCCACCGATAGTACCTCTACAATGCAACCACATCAATTCAGGCATGGGCCAGTCTGGCGATGCTCTGTTGGATGTTTGTGGAAGGCGCCTACTTATTGAATATTGTCTACTGGACGTTCCGCCTTCATCAAGTCCGCATTTGGCACTACGCTCTCTTTGGATGGGGTAACTTCTCTACACCTCTCATTAACTGGATCGTCAAAGGTTTTGACTTCTAACCTCCTTGATTTCCTCTTCTGCTTGTCGTCTCCTTTTTCCTTAGGTGTCCCAGCGATTTTTATCTCGATATGGACCACCATTCACGCCGTCACCCATCCCAACATGTGAGTTGCTAACTCTCAGTCAAATTGGCCGCCTTTCGTTTAAACTTACCAATTCCATTCTCTTTAGACGATGGATTGAACAAAGTCAAGACTTCTACCTCATCTCTCTGCCCTCTCTCATCATTTTATCGGTGAGTTGGTCCGGCTGATTGCATTAATTGAGGTGTTACGTGATGACGAAGGATGCCTTCATGGCTTGTTGATGAGAGAGCCTCCTCTAATACATGTAGAGACTTGTAAAAATAGTTGTGTAAGCCCAATGATGACCTCTGCTGTAAAATTTGCCAGTGTCCTCGTAGTTCAAACTCCAACACCGAATGGAATTAAGGTTAGCCGGTTTTAGAGCGTGAAGTTGAGGTCGGTTGTAAAGAAGCTGAAGGCTTTAGCGCCATTTGGTGAATCAAGGTGGCACAATTCACATTCATGAGAGTCTGGATCTTCCTTCGCGAATAGAGTGGAGCATTGTGACCCACTTCTGGTAAAGGCGCCTCCATCTCAAAGTGAGAGGATATCAAACGTGAGCGATGGTGGAACCCGTGACTGACACACACACACACATACACAAACACCCACAGATTAAGCGAGAAGGGGAGGTGGGAAGGGAAAGCCGTGGGAGGCACCAAGAGGAATGCATCCCACTCACATGTGGGGACAGAGAAGTGGATGGTGGATGGGTGAACAGATCGTGGAATGAAGAGCCGAGATCAAACCACCTCCCTCCAACGCAATTCGCACTTTGGGGCATAATTTGCACTAATTGTTTGTAGAGCAACGCCCTTGTCCTCATCTCCATCATCTACGCCCTCATCTTCCGACTGAAGGTGCCGAAGAACTCGTCGTCGCCCTTTCCATCGCACGATCGTGAGGTGACCAAGGCACGTGATGGCAAACCGGGGTGGTTGTACGTGCGACAACGACCCAGCTCCCACCGTTCACGCTTTCGACTTTCGGCTCGGTTGAATAGGTCGGAGTCGGTGTAAGTGTTTGCGGAAGGGTGGATCTGCACGGTTTGTCGGATCGTTAATATTTGCCCTTACCATTGCCCTCGACGAGGTGGGTGCGATTTCAGTGGCGGATGAAGGGGTTGTGTGGGTGGTGGGAGGTGGAATGGAGGGCAGATTTAGTTACCACCTCCCACCTGCCTCCTGATAGACAAGTACGTTGAGTCAATATTGCGCTATTATCGGTTTCACCTGAAGGCGCTTGTGAGGTGTCAGGTGGGAGAGAAGTGCATGGTTGTGTTAGCTTGGAGTGTGTTTGAGGTCGTGGACCGTCGTGCAGCTGGCTAAGTTGAACACAGACCACTCTCCTCCACGATGGCTGCAATCGGCTCAGTAGTCACCAGCGTTGACGGTTGGTGTTGAGGGAAGGGGTGGGTGTGTGTCAGGAGGAGGAGGAGTGGGATTGCACCACCTAACACAAGGCACCCACTGTTGTGTTACGAGTCCCAGTGTCATTTGTTAAGCGATGCGTTGGAGGTGGTGTTAGGGAGAAAGAGAAATGTGAGGCTGTCAACACTAGTAGTGAGAAAAAATAATGTTTGTTTTAACGAGGCATCCACTAAGTGGAGAAACCGAATCTTTCAAGGCGCAAATCCAACTATCCACACATCCATCCCATATCCATTTGACTTTCTCACACTGCTGTTAACCATAAGAAATTATGTTTATTATTTGGTTAAATCTCATCGATTCAGACAAAACTTCGAGAGTGAAAACACTCACTGCCTCCATAAATGACATTTTTATGCCTTTCGGTGCTGTTTGGTCGATATATCTCGTCTTTTCTCTCTCCTCTTTGCCTTTATGCAATCACCTCTTAAATCCTTTGTTTTAAACAGCCGCTAAACCTTGCTTGGTCTCCAAGGCAGTTGGTGCTTTTAGCGTTTTACCTCGTTCGTCTTGATTAGCATTGGCCAACGCGTTCTTTGTTCTTGCAGTCGCCTTGGTAAACATCGTTTTACCTTGGAAGTCGTGTCCGAGGATTTAATGTGACTTTGTTTGTTTATCAATCCGTCTGCTGGCATAGCCAACGGTTTGGCTTGCTGCCAAGCACAGAAGTCTGGCACTGATTAATGAGGATAGGGAGGCATGGAAGAGGTGCTAAACTCATGATCTCAAAAGGAAGACGAAATTCTTCCATGATGGATTTAAGCGGATCATGAAACAAAAGGTCATTGATCTTAGCAACGAAAGTGTCAACGAGTGATGATGTGGGTTATCATCTGGGGCTAAAAGAGACCACCTTGGAGGTCTGTCGAGGAGAGTGAATGAAGGCAATTAAGGTGTAACTTTCTTTTTGACAAAATCCACTCGTACTTTAATAAAGTTCTTTAGTTAGTTAAAATGAATGACGGTAAATGCGCCCTCTATGGTACTCCCGCGATGATGCAATCACATTTCGTTTTGAAATTCCATTTAAAGCATGTGCGATTTTTTGATTCTAGAGAATTTTTCCACTATGCCAATTTTTGACATTTTTGTCACTTCTTTGTTGAATTAGGAAATCGTTAAAGGCCTGCCTCACGCTGATTCCGTTGTTGGGCATCCCACAGGTCATATTTATTGTTCCCTATCATTCCTCAGTTGTACAAATCTTCACCTACGTCAATGCTGTTGTTACATCTACTCAGGTGGGTTGGGAATCTTAGGCATTTTTTCATGATTCAAGCATCAGAATTGCTTTGTTCGCTGCCTAATTGTGAACAACTGTCTGGAAGATTTACGTTTTCGTTCTAAGTTCAAAGGGGGAATGATCAGGTGGCTGCTTTTGAATGCATTATTATTTATAGGGTCCGTTAAAACACCATTTGACCTTTTGAATCAAACTCGGGAGGAAGAGAGTCAGCCTTTAAAAGGGATTTCACACAAGTATATACATATTTCCATGTTAGCAAAATAAGTCTTTACGAAACATAAGATGTAGTCTCTTAGCAACGACGCAAGATATTATACTCTTTTAAAACAAAACTCAGATAAATCTCTTCATGATTATCGAAGTCTTTTAACAAGACATCACTGTCTCTGTGAAATGGAGTACCCTCGTGTAGAAATGTTGTTTTAAGTCCTCTATACATTAATTCAACAAGCAAATTTCAGAAAAATGACGAATAGACAGCAGACTTTGGTGCACTCTACTTTTCTGATTCGTCGAGGTATGGAGGACTATGCTACTTACTACCACACAGAGTAGTTGGCAAGCTAGTATTACGACCCAGAGTGAAAGTGCAGCCTGCGGAATCAGAAATGTCGGTCTAGTTAAGAGCTCAGTTAAACAATGCATCGCATCACCACAATGCAATAAAATTCACCTTTCTCTGGTTATAGGGTTTCTGGGTTGCTCTCATTTACTGTTTCCTGAATGAAGAGGTGAGAAAATTTATTGACTTGTGTTTGCCAAATGTATGAATTTCAACCAATATTCGTAACGTCTCCTTTTTTTGCGTGTCCCATGGTAAATAGGGGCTCATTGGCGAGCTGAATTGCGAAGTTATTTAAAACATTTCCTACCTTTACAAGGTGGACCGATACAACCACCGATTAGTTAGCCTAGGCCTTATTTGATAAAATTCAATTTTTTTTTCATCGAGGGCAAGCTCACTAAAGGTGCTTACTTCTCCCTAGGTTCGATTGCTTCTACGCAGTACTCTGCAGAAGGTGCTTTTACGAAAGCACCTAAGAAGGCATTGGCAGAGTTGCCAACCGTCAGGGCATCCGCGTCAACGATCTACACTTGATTTGACCGGGAAATTAGTCGTTGCATCGGGAAGAGGAGCTTCAAGCACTGGCTCGGACATTTAGATGGGAGGTCTTGGACTTCCTAATAAAATATATCAAGTTTTCTGACTTGTTATTTGCTTATCGGAGTCCGAAGCTCTGTCTCGGGGATAGGGGTTAGTAATTATAGGCAAGAGCAGAAGGCAGGACAGCCGGGAGAAAGAGTGGTTGACCAGGCGATCAGGCCACGAAATGCGCTAGGGCGCTGGGGTGTCACGCATGTGTGACGCAGGAGAGAGGAGGTTTATTTGTAAAATGAGACAACCCTGTGAATGCCACTTACTTAATAGAGCATTTCGCTTCAATTGCTGGTTTCTTTGTCAGGCAGGAAAAAGTTGTTGCCAGCCCTAAAGGAAGTGAATACAGGAACTGGTCAGCTATAGATACGAAGGGAGGTTAACAGAGGTGGTCTCATCAGGTAGTGATCAAGGAGAAAGTGGGTAATGATGATGATGCATTGGAAAGAAGAATGAGAACCTTATCCATGCCGCCGTCTTGAGACGTCGGCAAGGGAAGCAATCAACAAAGATGGGAGGCGAATCTCCATTTTTCCAGCTACGGAAGACAGCGCTTATTAAAGGGATGAACAGACGAAGATCAGCTAGCGAGTGTGGACTAATGGGTCTAGAATGTGCAAAACAAAGACTAGTGGATGGACTGATGGATACATGGAGGAATGGATGGATGAGAGGCAGTTTGGACGGGAGAAAACCATCCAATCGACTACATTTTGCCATCTCAACCGTCTCCCCTCTTTAAACCATTCTGATGCCATCAAATCAATTGTGAAGCTACTGTCTCACCAAACAGAAAATGTCCCTTCTGTACCCTCACCCTGGTAACTGGGCAGCTTCGAAGCGAATGCACCCAAGGCTAACGTAGCACCGAGGAGACGAAGGCGGAAGCATCAGTGTTTCCCTACAGTCTATTAAGAATCCAAACCCTCAGTAAGAAACACTCAATTAACCCTCGGTATTTACAGCCTTCTGAGTCGATTTCTCACCGGAGTGGCGTATTTGAACAACCTTGATGAATGATTTGAAGCATTGCAGGTCCTTGCGCCACTTAAACGGACGGTTTTTAACTTTTCCAACAATTCTCTCCACCCCTCCACGCCTAGGACCTCTGGCAAGGCCTGGAATGAGGACTCGGTTGCCGCCTCACCTGCGTATTCAGGACTCCTGACTTCACCACCGGCACCAGCACCACCGCCTTTAACTACAGCTTCTTGCAATTCTGAAAACAGTGGACGCGTCTTAATCAACTTTCCCACAAGCCCGTCATTTTGTTCGTCCATTTCCAACAGTGTTTGTACTGCTTGGTGTGTGGCCAGTAGGCTTCCCACCAGCTGGTGTCGACGACCACTTAGTTGATCGTTCAACGTTCGATGAAGGGACCTTGCCTCCTCCAAATTCTCTCGCCTGCGTCGCAGTTCGGTGAAGACTTCATCGCCTAGTTCTTGCACCTTAGATTGAATCAGTCCCAGAGTGGCAGGCGTATCATCAATCTTGATGTGACGAGTTAGGAGGAGAGATTGCATGGCAGCCTCCCGACGGCGTGAAACCTCTTCATTAGGGCTCTCGTTCTTGTGACTCCTTCGACGGAAACATCCAATCTCCTCATCACCGGAATTACCCTCCGTGAGGTTGAAGTTGGAACACACCTCCTCAGTCCATAGACCCAACATGAGGAAACTAAATTCGGCATGCCGACGAGATAGCTCACGTTGGATTCGACTGACCCAACTGTGAAACTCATTAGAAGCCTGTTGCGATGAGAGAAGTGAAGTGATGGTTACATCACCGTGCGACTTTTCAGCATTATCATGAATCCAAGCTCGACCTAGAGCCTCTTTAGTAGTCTGTGGAATGCGATATTTATTGGTCATGCATCTGGAAGCATTTAGTGTCTGCTGACTGCTCTCAATTCCATCGGTGGCTTCGTGATCCAAATTTACGAGTTGTTCGTAGAGTTTGAGGTTGAATTGCTCACTCTGTTTCAGAGCCAAGGTCAGAGTGTGAACCTCGTCTCGAATAACGATGAGTTCAGTGAGTGCACGGGAAAGCGCCTCCTCCAGTCCATAGACTGCATAATGCAGACTTTCAACATCCCCTCCAGTCCGTTCAATATCCTCCAGAGCACTGAAGGCCACCTCAAAACTGGCCTGGAGGTCAACAACTGACCTGGCCAAATTCCTCTTGTCAGCACAAACAAATGGGTAGTACGATTTGGCTAATTTTTTCGAGGCTTCGCTGAAAGATATGTTGCATATACTGTCATTGTCACTTGAGGTGAATGAGGTTGTCATGCCTGTAAGAAAGGTGTTTTTAAGACACGAGTGCGGGACTTTTGAATTGAGTCTGACCTTGAGGTGAAGGGATCAATAGTTCCTGTGACGGATCAGCTGTTCAACTTCTTGAGAAAAAAAGTTTTGTTCTTTTATTTCTTTTTGACTTTATGTTTTATTTTCTTTGAAAATTTCCACATTTCCCTCCAATACTGTTCTGTATTTCCTATTGGTCAGTGTTTAGATCGATGTCAATAAAGTAATGACTCCACATATCCAAGTGAATGCACTTGTTGGGAGGATAACAGAAAATGTCCTTTATCCACACAACTTAGCAAAAATGTGGTCAGAAATCCCATCGTGCTGAGAGACACAAAGGTGAGATGATTTGATTTCCAAAAGGTGGATTTGGGCAGCACTTTTATGAGGAATTTTCATCAATCTAGCCGTTCTTAATAATTGGACACCGACGTGGGCACCTTTTGTTCCACCATTGCGATACCGGTAGCTAATTTTTCTAAAAACCTCTAGGTCCGCGGTGATTGGCTGGGAGATCAAGGCCATGCAACTTTCCACCAATCACTAGCGAGAAGCCACCCTGACATTTTGTATGTAATTATAGTCTCAATTTAGCTTCCCCTGTCCTCGTTTTTGGCACCTTTTGATGTATAGACACACAGCTGGATTACAAGTGATGACCCCCATGTGACCCAATTAATGGTTAACTGGCTCATTTCAATAAACAAGGAGGGAGGTGATGACTTGTGATTGTCCCACCTCCTGACGAGACGGACCATCTTTCAGCTGTGGGAACAAACTTTTTGGAATAAAACGTAAACACTCAACGCCTGGGCCTTAAAAGTTATTCTTTTGCTTTTACAATGTCATTAAGTGCAAATGAGTGCTGCATGCTCTCAGTGATTGATAGCATTTTCAAGACCGAAGTGAAGAGCAGGTCGATTTAGGATTTCATTGGAGCCAATTAAGCGAGAAAGCATTGGGGATGTAGAGAGCTGCCTGCTCAAGCAGGACGATGGAATCAACACTTAATGGAGCCATTTTGCCCAACCCTGGGAGAGGTGAATCCAACGACTTACTCTAGTAAGGGGACGCAGATATGCGTCTGTGCTTATAGAATTGCCAGGTTCATTAATTCGAGTGGCGTTGGAGGTAATGTTCTGTAAGGTCGCTGCAAAAACGAACAGTATTAATGACCATGGAAGAGGAAAAAAGTTTTTCCCATCCATTCCTGCATCAATCGCTCACCTGTCCCAGCTCCACCGACTCATGCACTACCTCACCTCAAATCCACCCATCCCTCCCAGCTACTTGTGGAGGGGTTCATAGGAGGTAAGATCATCAGCACTACTCTGACCAACTTATTTATTAGCGATTTCCAAATTAGATATAATGCATGATTTTAGGCAAAAATTATCATTACCGGTTGGGGCAGTTCAATGAGAGTTTAGTAGCGGCGAAGTGATGAAGACAGCTGGTGTCCTTTTTTGGTAGTGTTGTGGTGGCCTTGGCCTCATATCACAAATGGTAAATGCGTTCTTTGACATCGACAGCTAAAGTCGTGGTGGAGGAGGAGGAGGAGGAGGAGGAAGAGGATCAACAGCGCAGCAGCAACAACATCCGAGGGTGAGGACAGCTACTTGTAGATTTGTGAGTAGACAAGGAGGGAGAAATGAAAACTTTACACAAAAACTGACGGAGCGTTGGCATTCATGCCAAGGATGGCCTGAGTGGCCTCCTGTTGCTGTTTCAATACCAACTGACTTGTATAGGCCTTCGGTTGCAGTACTCCAATTATCTCCGTATAATTACTCTCCCCATCCTCGCTCCCTTGCGTGTGCGATCGCGGCAGCTGCTGCATAGATGCGGAGGATGGACCTGTGAAGTAAAAGCAGCTACTTATTACATTTTCAGTAGACTAAGGTTGATGGGGGAGTATGCTGTACCCTCTGCAGTTGACAAGGCGAAATTACTGCCCTGAGGGGAGAGGCTCAATGAATTATTAATGGTTTAAGTGAAGGTATCACTCTACGCGCGACACTGCTATAGACCGCGTTGCCAGCAGTTAGGGGGTAAGGGTCCTGGATGCGAGTGGCCTGAATCCTATTGATCGCACAACCGGATAATCAATAAATAGGACCACAGATCAGGTATTTTTATCGATCGACGTGAATGAATAAGCAAGGGGGAGACGTGGAGCGCCTACAAATCGGCTAGCGCCAACTGGCTGACTATGAGGACCAGCCACCTAGAAGTGCGACAGGCTAACCTGGCAATGGATCTCGCCTCGGCCGACCCGCCGAGCCCCTTCGACCGAGTGTGGAGGACGCAGCAGCAACTTGGACCCCCCGCTTGCTCCCACTAAAGGTTCCACGATCCTCCGAGGTCGAAGGGAAGGTTAACTCAGCATACTCCACGCCGTCCGTAGCGGTGGTGGATGGATTTTGCGGAGGCGGTGGTGAGCGCGACATCAGACCACGATGAGGTGACTCGGTATCGGCAACGACGGAGGAGCGAATTTCGGGATGCTTTCGATTGGTCTGTAAAGTGAGATAATGGAAGGATGAATGTCTCTATCCAACAAACGCTTGCCCACACCTGTCCGACCTTCCGTCCGTCTGTCTCTGCCTTTCTTCAGAAGCCCTGCAATGCAATCATGACTAGTCTGGAAGAACACCCATTTTGGGAGTCCCTGAGATAATCGAACGCTTTCCAACCACTTCCGATCGACCTTTTCAGCGATGCCCCCAGCCTTGCATAAAAAGACGTAATGACAATGCCTTTGGACGTCCTACGGACATCTGACGAGGCAACAAGAAATTATCCCGAGCTGTTCAGCAAGAGGGTGATTCAGGATGCACAGTAAGACTGTGTCATGGCAATTGGGAGGCAGTGCCTTTTTCAAGAGGCAATGAGTCAACGCCGAGAATAAGACATTCCCACCTAGGAAGCATTAAGGAGTTGTAACTAGATACCTAACTTCTTTGAAAAAAAAGCACTTTAGATCACCGAGAGTGGCTTTCGATTGGTTAATGAACAAATAGGATGTGGGCGTTAATTCAATTTCATCACCATTATGTCTTCGAGGCTCTGTTCCGCGGAAACAGTTATTGGTGTTGTTGCGGCAGACGGAGAGAAGCGGAAGGCTGTGACACATCGTAGACACTACCACAGGAATATGCAACCTCGAGGGTGGCGGTGCAATCCCTGGAGTAGGGTCATGCTCATTCCACATCTACGCATGGTCCTAGCCTTCCAGTTCCACTTCCCTCTCTCAAGACATTAACTTATTCAGGCTATTCTTTTTGCGAAAAAATCAAGCCTTTTTCCTCAGGAAATTTCTAAGCTTTGCTAATTAACTATTTAAAAGGGATTTTCGGAGGCCAAAAGTGACGATGAAAAAGGAAGAAACTCTCAGCTGCGACGAGTGAATGACGAAAAATTTTACCAAATGAATAGACAATGCAACTGCAGTGGAACGAAGTTGGAATACATTTTTTTGTGGACTTAGGAGTGTCCGGTGTGAAACACCTAGTTTTTGAAACAATGGAGCAAAAATTTCGAGACAAGGAGGTACAAGGTCCAATTTTGGAGTTTTTTCGGTCTTTAAAGATTGGAAAATAGGAGAGATTGTTTAAAAAATCACGGTACTTCATGAAACTTGATTTGTTTTGAACTAAACAAAATGGGTATTCAGTGACTAACAGCTTGGAATTTCTTTCCCTGACACGCACCCTACAATCATAAAGAAGGTGATAGAGGGGATCAGATATCGCGTTTCGCTCTCTTACAGTTCCCTCAATTAAAATTTTCCTTTTAAAAAAATTTGTTCTAGGACTCATCTACTCGACCCACAAAGTAGCGCTGTGGATTCGTCTCATTGTTACTACGGTCAGTCCACTACTCAGATTGAAGAGAGATTTGCTTCCGTGCCGAATGTACAACGGAGATGCATTTGTACCCCCGGCTCTCGCGCACGCATTCATCCACAGCATTCAGCGCATGGCTGAAGAGTGCTTGTTCCCTTTGGGTACTACTTAAACACGAATTCAGTACCAAAGTAGAAACTTCTAAATGATCACCCCGACGGCGAGTAGTTACACGACGCGCTCATTCTACAGTCCTTTCCGCTCAGGTACTTATTGGCAAATAAGTGTGGAAAAAAATGACTTAAATATCAAAAAGAAAAACTACTGACCCAAAGGATAGTAGAGAAATTAAAAGCTGGATGGGCATCCACCTGATAAAGGCGCATGAAAAAATGAGGATTCTATCAAAAGATAACTCCTTGATACCCATTAGTCGCGTACAAATAAGCCAATTATAGGAAGAGAATTTGGCGAATTCGTCTCCTGATTGGCTGCGCGTTGTGACCACTCTTAGAAGAAATTCTATTCATTCCAGACGGGGAACAAATTCAATGCCAAAAGAAGCGATCGCACCATCCATGCAACATTAAAAGCCAATTGCGCACCATATTAGGCAAGTTCGGGGAATTTAACTATCTAGCTAAACCAAAAGAATTCCATATTTTTAGACGAATAAAAAAGTGGGGAAAATTAATTTATCTCCGGATCATGCTATCTCGGTAATCAGAGAAAACAATTGCACTGAATTATGGAGAATTGAGAGGGGATGGCTGAGAACCTCCCCATAAGTAAGTATTGAAGCCAACATGGCAGCCGAGTGGACTTTTAAAGAGGTGAAGGTCATGCCCCAAATGCCAACCAATCAGGTGTAAGAGGCACAGAAAAGACCGGAAAAAAAACACACCTCTTTGCTTATCATTAACAAAAAACCGGTTCATTCACTTGTCCATGTGGTGGCAAATGTGCAAATGCTTGAGTGAATTGGTGAATAAATGAGTTGAATGGATGGATAAATCCAAAAAAATGGATGGATGGGTAAATTAGAAGAAATGCGAGTTGACACATAGGTGAGAAAGAGCGTTTCCAGGAAAATGGATGAATCAGTGGGTGAATGCACAACGGCTAGGTGAATGAACAGGCAAGGGGGAAGACGAATCCAGAATGGAAAAGGTAGACGGATGATCGGATGGCGAGATGTCTAATTGGGGGAGGGGGAGTTCAAAGTGTTGACAGATGAATAGTGAATGAATGGATAGCCACAGGGAGTAAGATGGAAGGAAGCCAAAGTGGAACCCAAATTTCCAAAAACTCTAATGCAAAGGGAAGAGAAGAAGGAAAGATCAGTTTTATTACTGTTACCAAGACACTGTCCAATTTGTCAGCAGGTACTCGAGAGTAGCATCGAAACAACAGTCTAGACAGTTCACTCATTGGTGTGCGTATGTGTGTATGTGTGTCAAAGGTCATGGTGGCTCATTATTGGACTGTCTGACCGAGTACGCGCATGTACTACTCATTAGCACTGAGTAATACGCAAGACCTCCTCCTCCTCTTCTACCACTTCCTCCTCGACATGAGCATTGGCTGGCTTCGCATTCGACCTCCCACCTCCCACAGTCAGTTCTCGATCCTGGTGATGATGGTGGTGATGATGGATAGGATGTGAGTGTGGTTGCTACGGTGATGAGAGGATACGACATTGATTTGTTGGATGGATGGAGTTATTGAATGAACGGATGCAGTGGTGTGCAAATATTTCAGTAGATCGACAGATGAAAAGTTGGGCGCAAGGAGGGTGGAAACAGCATGGACATTTCACAAGACATGAACCAAATTTCCCATTCAAGACATCATTAAGTGGATAGGTCACCAAATAGTTGAATAGATAGGCGACAGACAGAAGGCGTTGTTGAAGGAAGGGTTTAGCGTCAGGAGCACGACCAGTTATCACACCAACATTTCGCGCGATAAAGTCACATGCATTCAAGTTTACAGGTGTGTATGGGTGTGTGTGTGCGTGTCATGAGTACGGGGATGACAGGATTTCCGATAGGCAAGGTGGAGAGAACCAAACGCAGGCATGCAATAAAGAAGTGGTTGGTTAGACGAACGTCCGCATGCAATCATGCAGGAGAAAGAAACGGACAGGCAGGCAGACAGACAGACGGATAGGGAGGAGGCGGACCGAACGCACGACCAGTGTTGCATTTCGTTTGTCATACCGATAAGAGAGCCCGTGAAAGATGGAGGAGATGGTGATGATGAATTTGGAGGAGGAGGAGGAGGAAGAACCAGAGAAGATAAAAAAGAGTTAGAAAAGGTGAAAAAAAAACTGCAAAACATTAAAAGCTATAGAAACGAAAGCGCAGTAAAAATGACAGATCCATGTTTTCGTGTTACTTTTATCGCCATGATAGAGTGACAGGACAGAAGGGCAGTTAAGCCTTGAGTGGAACAGAGGAAGGAATGGCCATTTCCAACCTCCTTTCATCGCCTACTTACACCGTCCACCACCACAGCCTCTGCATTTGCCGACTAGATATTTGGATGGCTCTGAGGTGCCTCTCGAAACTCGCAATCCACGCGTCGACTTGGCACATACTGACGCAAGTGAATTGGCATGTCAAAAATGGCAAGTTAAACATGACAGACCAGCTAGAGGTAGTCACATGACATACTGTGACATGTCCAAAAATTTGAATTCTTCTTCCTCTTCTTCCTCCTTCTCCACCACTCACCTTCACCAACTCCAAAGGCTATACGTTGTCTCAAAAAATGACACGATTATTTTTAAAAAGCCTTCCAGCTAATCGTCTCCTACTCGTGACAATCGGGGCGAAAGGGTCACACAGATAACTGCCATTTCCAGACTGATCGAAGGAGAAGGGGGGGGGGGAAGAGAATGACAACAATGTGACAAGATGGTGCGATTACTTCTTTTCTCTTGCTTAATAATGTCTTATTTAGAAAAAAAACACTTGGGAAGATGGTGAAACGTTTTTAAACTACAAATGAGGCAAAAAAATGAGCCAAAATTGGCTAACCATCCCCATGGAAGGAAGGCCAACAGCAAATGTCGCGACTTTTGTGAAAATTGTCCGCCAGCGCCGATGAAAGAAAAATTTCACCTCCAGACAGGAAGGTGTGCGGCAATTTAAAAAGAGAAATAAATAAGCAATTAAATGCACAACTTGCCCATTTCTTTTCCCTCAAAAGTTGTAGTGAGTACTTTAATTCCATAAAAAAGGGGCGTATTAATGGTGGTTAGAGTTATGAGTGGGTTGTCAAAGTAAATAGTCCCGCAGGTTAGCGAGGGGACCAATAGGAAAGCGCGAAAAAAGGGGGGAGGGGTTGGGGATTGGCCAGTCACCTTCCTTCCTCCATTTCCTTCTCCCCCCTTGCGCCTTGTAGAGTCCAATTTTTAAGGCAAATGCCAACGTAGCTGGTCAAAAACTTCCAAATAGTACGTTTTTTTTTGAAAAATTTTACTAAATCTTGGGTCATCAATTGGAATGGAAAGCGTCAGTACGGAACCGGATGTAAAACCTCTGATAATTATCGCGATGGGACAGCGTTGTGGTGATAAATCCTTGTTTTTTTGTTACTATTATGACAGGCAGTGAGTTGTACCATTGCAATGATGCAACTAGCACCGACAAACAGATGGAAAGTAAGGAGGGAAGACAGAGAAAAAAGGTGATGCACTGTGAACGCTTTCAAGCCATCTCCACAGTGCAATGCTATCGGCTAACTACACGACCTAAAGGTGGTTACTAGGTGACAAGGCGACAAATGAACACGGTATAGGGGGGGGGGGATTAAAGTAGAGGTTGACCAGTTGGCGATCCATGTCACGACCTCCGCACCAGCTTCAGCCCTTCCATGACCCATTAACCTCTTTATCCCCTGAATGACCTTCAGAATCACCTTTTTCACCAATAGAAGTACGGATAATGCTCATCTTCTTCCTTATAGCAAACATTTGTATTTTAGGGAAAAAAATATCCTCCAGTGCCTACGAAACGTCAATCTTCCTTTTAATTATGGAAAGAAAAAGAAGTGATTTATCTTTATCGCAAACCAAGGATAAAATAAACCACACAAAAAACCCCAAAAAACCTTCCTCCCTATGCTATAGGAGTGCGCCTCATCACAATTCAGGTAGGTTCAAGCAACTCGACTGTTGTAAACCTCGATTTGGTACAGTAAACAGAGGAGACGTCCTTTCAACACCACCGGCCTACAAACAATGCTAACCTCAAATGACTTCCTGTACTTTCAAACCTCAAAGTAAAGCATTGAAAAAAAAAATTCAACGAAAAAAAAGTTTGTTTTACGAGGTGCCGTAAAATTGAGGCTTCGAAATGAAAATTAAGCAGTTCTTTGACTGCGTGAATAGTGATTTCCCTGGGGTTGTCAAACGTCCAGTGGCCGTCTTATGGGCTTTCGGAGGGGAGGAGAGGAAAGGACTGATATGGCTGGTCTACTGGTCGTCTGCTATGTCAGGTTTGCAGGCATCCAAAGTGTACGAGAGAGGGAGGTTTTATGTATGAGAAATTCAAAACGCACTTATCGACGACCTTACAAATCCGTGTGTGTGTGTGTGTGTGTGTGTGTGTGTGTATACAGATGAGCTACTAAACTCACCTTCTTGGCCATAGCAACAATCGGCCTTCACCCCACTGTGACCCACCCCCTCCTGCCTCATTCTAACGACGAAATGACTTGGATGAGGGGAGGGAGGGAAGTGTAGCATAATTAAAAAAAAAGAAAGGTCGACGACGCAAGGGAACGCAGTTACGTTCAAATTAACGACTAACGAAGTAGTTGAATGAACGACCGGTGGTTGGGTGGGTATACGTAACTGCGCAGTGTACAAAGTTAAAGAAAATAATTAAAATAAATCACTTTGTCACCATTTATGTCCACCTAGTGATGGTAAAGTTCACGATGGCTTGAGTGAGAAGTTTAATTACCATCTGACAGATGGATCAACCATTAAATCACGTGCCGCGTGAAACCAGAGTGGAAGTGGATGAAGTGAACCGAAGTGGTAGCAGTTGAAGGTAGGCGGTAGGTACACTGCTTCCACTTTCCACTATGTCAACCACTTTAACAGCATCGCAAAGTGATTTTAAGGGTTTCGAGAATTCCAGCAACCTCTCCAACGATGGCAAGAATTTGGCGCTCCTTACTCAGGGTGGAAAAGGTGGAGGCGCGTCCACTTTCGTAAGAGATGGGAAAAGGTGAAAAACTCAACATCCTCTCGGGGACTCGAGGCAGCGAATTAAGAAAATTAGGTCGGATGCTTTCACGCTCTAGTACACATCGGCCTGGCAAAAAGGTACTTTGGTAAGTTGGGGAAAGAAACGCAAATTTGTCGTCCGAGAAGGGATTAAAACCACTACCTAAGTCAGCTGATTCCGATTCTCACATAAAAGACAGCAAGCAAACGATGAATTTCATAAACTTCAAAGGGAGAGATACATTTTTCGAACCCATCCAAAGCTCCCCGTCGCCAAGTGAAGGTAAGCGGAGGAGGAATAAAACCGTACCACCTGGAGCCACAAAAAAGGGACATAAATGAGCTGGAAGCGCCGAGATACAGATACTATCGTGGGCGGGAGGTGGACAGGGCAAAAATAAGCATTAAATTCTCACAAGACCTTGGTCAATAACATTGGCCAGAAAAGTACCTTTTGATAATGTCAAAGTAGGGCGGAACAAATGATCGCTCATGAGGGGAAAAACGCCTAATGGTCGAAAGGACGCCAAGGGGAGAGTTTTTGCCTCCCAGTCTTCTAAACACCGATTTCAAGTGAGATATGCCTTTTCACTCATGGTTCTGATACATTTTTATATGAAGAAAAATACCGCATATCGAAATGGTCTGCTAGCAGGAAAGGGAACACAGACCTCAAAACGAGAGATGGGAACACTGTGACCAAGACTACGGAACAAAAGGTACCAAAAGTGCAATTAAAAGACCCAAAATTGATGAGAGGCTTTCAAAAAAGGCAATCATCCCCAACTCCGACCCACCAGACACACACACGCGTTGAGGCAATTCCCACCAGCCAATGGAAAACCAACGAATCTTTTTGCCCCCTTCTCCGAAGTTGTGGAGGCAGCCCGGACACACTGACAGCAGTGATGAGTCTTCCCTGATCAAATGAAAACAGGGGGGGAAGGAGAGGGCAGAGGGGGATAGGGGGGAGGCAAGCACCGCCTCATTGCTCCTGTTAAATCACATCTGCTATTTTAGCTGTCAGGGGTGTCAGACGGAGGCGAAATCCTTTACCCTCCTGATAATGCGATCCCGTGATGAGGAGACAAGAAAAAGAAGGAAGGAGAGAAAAGAATTGGTGAAAGAATGAGGTAAAAAATCATGGGCACTAGAAGGAGGCGCGATCCGAGGTAGTAGAAAGGCGATTTATCATATGGCCTTGGGATTGATGTCGACCCCTATTCAAAAGGAGGATGCGGCTTTAACCTTAGGCCCCCCTGTTTACAGTATTCTACGGTACTAATGCAGGCTTATCATCAATCTTAGTTAAAACACGATGGCAGCGTGGATACTACTGAAATAAATCAGAGATTGGATACCTGCTTACATCTAGTCATCCATCACGTAGTCCTGAGAAGAGATGTGTCCCTTACCTCCCAGACGTGGATAAAAACGTGACTTTTCGAGAAGTGATTAGTCACTTGTCAGGGCCTCGATGCTACGGGAGACCTATTTAATTTAAACTAGCCTTAACGATGATGCTATCGAGAATTGGAAAGAGAGCATTCTAGACCGAGGTGTCTTCGGTGAGTCAAATAACCCGTAAACCGATTTGGTCCTTGCACTAATGGTACTTGTGATTGTGGTAGAATGACTCAGCCAGACCAGAGACCATTGATGGCTTGACAGTCGGTAGACTTGTCCAAAGCGGTCACTTGGATAACTTCAGAGCATTTTGGCAGGCTACTTGGATCACAAACACTAGATAGCCTCCTGAATGATGCATGCGTAAGGGTACATGGAATCGGTTACTAGCGTAAACAAAGGATGCAAAACCAGCACGGATCAGAGCGGCAGCAGTGCTATACGTTGATCGTAGTAGTAAGAGCAGTAGTAGCAGAAATCAAGCTTGGTGCGGTTGATTTGGATAGAAATACCTGAGATCGGTTTGAAGCAGTGGAAATCGAAGAGCGAAGTGATGATGATGAGGAAGAATGTGAAGGGGGAGCAGTGTAGAAGCTTTGTCTTCGTGCCCACTTTTCGCCGACCGAGAAACGCAGAGGGAATTCGTCTCCACGATTTGTCATCTGCGACATGGTGCAGGATGATGGTGAAAGGGTAAAAATTCGATTTGAAAATTCACAGGAGACTGGAGCTTCAAAGGTTTGAATAGGCTTCGAGAAATGACATTTCAACATGACAAGAGAACCTGTTAGATTTGGTCTTCCCGTTCGTGAGTGAGGAACTTGATACGCAAAGGGGAATGCTGCTAGATCAGGGTGTTACCCAACCTACCACTAGTGGACACATTCATGTGGAGATTCAATCAGTGGGTGGAATAAGCGTCTGATCCTGCCAAACTATCCATGAGGGAGAGATCACAAGTGTATACGAATACTTGGGTTCTCGAAGAGTCAGATCACGCTATTTGCTAAGATAGGCAAGGTGGTCCGGAATGGTTTGAAACTACTGACGAACTATTCCACGACTCTGACGCTTACTTAAACACCGAGGCAGACGTGGGACCGTCGAGAATCGTCGCTTAACCTGAACAAAAAAGAAGACCATTTTTCTTTTCTTAAAAAGGCGTTTCTGAAATGCTGTCACCGCCTTAAAAAAGGGAAGTTGGTTGCCTTGTAGAAGGACATAACCGAGGAGTTCTGTGTGAGTTCAACAAAAGATCCTAGGTTTTTGCAGGTAACATGAACCTAGACATTCAAGAAAAACTAAGGAAACAGTAAAAAAGATTCAACAACGAAAAATTGGAAATCTTCTTAAAAATATGGCATATCGTGAAAGGATCTCACCAAGCATTTGAGGAAAAATAGGGAGACCAGTATTCACAAATCCTGGGCAGTCCCACGCGATGGATCTAAACGCTCACAATGGATAGTGAAAACAGTTGAAATAATGCGACAGACAGATACTTCGAGACACAGACGCAACTTTAGGTAGGATTCGATTCTGGTATAAGCAATTAGTATAATCAAGCGTCCTGCTTCAAGAATGTGGATCCAAGTAGCACAGAAACGGACAAATCAGGTTTTGTGTACAAGTTGCGGTGGTCACTACCGTCGAGAGACCTCAGGAAATACAGATAATCAGAGGGACTCAACAGAAAGAGGCAACTCGGTGGGCTACGGCTGTTCCTCACGTGAAGGCCAGCGCTGTGTGAAAATGTGTGTGGGTGGTTGCAAAGCAGACGTCAGCCGGTAGGAGTGCCGAGGAAAGCGCGCCCAACAGGACGAATTGAGGAGAACTGCGGCGTGTTAAAGGAACCTTCCAGTCAACCGCAGATTCTGGTCCTTCATCCACGCTTCTTCTAGATCTGGTAAAATCTTAGCCAAAATCTGACAACAAGAGCCCCAAAAGGAGTAATTGTTTTATTTGTGCACAATCAAAAGAGCTAGCACCTGCACAGTCAGTTGGTCAGTAAATGTTTACAAGTGTGGGTGCGAGGAGGGACGACCTCCTCCGTGAAAAATCACTAAATACACAATTTGCCTTCTTCTTTGCCACATTGCTGAAGCAAGTGCCGCCGGAATGGACACTGGAGTGAGGAGGAAATGCAAAAGAAAGGATGAGAGGTGGGAAGAAGAAACAACAGTGGGCAGCACAATGATGACAACAGACGGACAAACGAGTAAAGGCCAACAACAGTTGGTGTCTTCCCCCTCCCTGTCTACCATCAGGTGCGCAATTGAAACTAATGGTCTCCGACCAGACCAGAGCTCGGGGTAGGTAGGCAGCTATAAGCGAGTTTGACACGATACTCTGATGTCTGGGCAATCGGAATGATTGAATGAATGCGGACCTTCCCCCAGTTTTGGCGCTCTTCACCCTCCCCCCTCACCAAAAAAGCTATAAAGAATAAATGGACACTAACCTTCGATCCAGGGACGTAGTCGCCTGACCCAGACATCGGTCCTTGTCTAAAAACAAAATAGAAGAGCAGCGGATGGTCAGACGGGCTGAACAGACAAACGGTGCCCTAAGAAAACTTTCACAAAATCCCTCAACAACACTGGAACTTGTTGATTCTAAAAATGTCGATTAGATCGCAACTATGGTAAAACAAAGCGGAAGTGTGGAAATGAATCGAAGTGGAGAGGGAAGGAGAGAGATCCGAATGAAGTGAGAGGACAGATTAAAGAAAGTATGGATGGATGAACGAAAAGGTTTCCATGAATGAAGGAAATAGGAAGACCTCGTGTCCTATTCAGACCCTCAAATCCTCTCCTGTTCTTCACTTCCATTTTATTGCCTATTTATGGTGGCAGTTGCGCTGGAAGCCAAAAATAGAGTCGTCGCTTCAACGCAGCCTATCGACCGGCTCAGCCTATTCCGACCTCATATGCAACTCAGAGTTAAATGGGATTGAGAAGGGCAGGGCCTTCTGATTGGCCGCGTCGAAGCGACTAGGATGGTGGCGATCGTGGGCAAGTGGGCTAGTCGGTAAATTGGACGAGAGAGTAGGGGGCGCAAGGCGAGATGGAGCGGAGGCGGTGCAAAGCACTTGCTCAATCGTCAGCCCGCTAGCTCTCTCGCACTCACGCAAGTTAGCGAGGCAGCTAGGCAGGCGGATAGAGTGACACAAATGTACGCACACACGCACCCGGCCCATGAATAGAGGCAATTTTGGAGTTGCCTTCCAAAACCACCGCAGGTGTGTATGTATGTGTGTGTGCGTGTGAGTGGGTGAGTGAAGCGGTCGCATTTAGCCCTTGATTGGCTGCGGAAGCAGGATTCGATAGCTACAACCTGAACCGGTCATGAAATGGGCAGATGGCTAATGAACCGACGACTGGAGGCGCTGGCGGGGATAGGTAGGTTGAAAACGATCCCAGGGCAAGTATAATGAATGAATGTAAAAATTTGACGGGTGGATTGGCAGATGGGATGGATAGGTGGAACGGGAGACCAAGTTGATTGATGGATCAAAAGTAGGGTTTGTTGACAAGCTTTGATAAATATCTGACTGACCAATCAGGCAAGAAAAAAATACTTTAACAAAAGACTTTGGACCACTTTGTATAAGATTACAGCACATTGTGCGCGTTGATGGATGTGACGTGTACCCGATTACGAACACACACCGGCTCAGTCATGAAGAACAAATAAACTCACTTTCCATGTCCCGTAACACCGCCGACTTTTGTGCCATTTGCGCCACCTGCATTTGCCATCGAATTTCGCGTCTGGATGGCGTTGGTGGCGTACTTCTGCCTCCGTCGAAGATACACCATGAGGAGGATTATGATGATGGCGCAGAGGAGGATTGCCAAACAGATCCCAATGACAATCCCAATGCTGCTGTAGGAGATGGCTGGAAGGGGTAGAAGGGAGAGAATTAGATGGTTAGGCGGCACGCATGCTACCAACGTCACACATATAATGGCATGTGCTCGCCACCGCTTTATGACAAACGGTGGCACCAAATCATATAACAAATAGACGGGTCGGGTTTAAAGCAACACCAGTGCAATCGCCTTTTCCATGAAATGCTGGCAGGGACTGTGTCAGGAAGGGCATAAGAATGTATCACAGTTGTGAAGCAACACAAAATTTAAATCAATGATCAAAATATAGCAAAATTTCCAGAGGCATTGAATTTCTAAAAGCATTTCAGGAAGTAAAAAATGTCCAGAGCCTTCAGATAATATAGAGTGGATGAAGTTCACTTCAAGTCGATGCAAACAATCCGAAGATGAAGACCCCATCCAGACTTCGGTTCAAGTCTGATTCTTGCCCTTAATGATGTCAACTTCGAGGTCTGTTAGCGAGTTATCTCAATAAATTCTGCGTATTCCAGACCAAACTATTCAAATAAGGAGAATCTAAGAAGAAGCGGCAGATCTGCTTTGGTATTCTATGAACGGAAACTCCAAATGCTCTATCAAGACTGTTACAAGGGAAAGTCAGTCAGTGTCCATGGAGAATGTGCACCTATTCTTCAATGACTTCTGAATGCTTAACAGTCGAATGAGGCCTCGTTTGGGGTTGAAATAGTCCATAACCTTAAGTACAGGTCCTATATGAAAGTGCCATGGCACGAGCAGAAGTCATACTACATGAAAGTTTACTTCCTGGTGGGTATAAACAATGTCGTCGTCCCAGAACCGATGAGGATCTGGACGACAGCATTTTAGGAAGGCTAAAGTTCATGAAGACTAGCTTCAAGCGAATCCAGAAGTTCCAAATCTGTTTAGCAGTTTATAAGAGTCAACTTTAAGGCTCGATAATGATCAAAACCTAACACTCCCGAAGAGCAGAAACAAGATTGGAATTACACATTCGAACCTTTGTGCCAAATCCTGCGGGTTAGAGTTATGCCAACAATCGAGATTACAATGGTGGAATTCCAAAGTCTACTGAAGGTAGCCAACACTTTCAACTGAGTTTGCACCAGAGTGATGATCTGGAGATTATGAAATGACCTTTAAACCGGAGATAATCTTTCATTCACAAAAATGACGAGGGCAAATCAAGCGAAAATCAATCAAAATTTCGCTACTGGGTGATTTGAAAGCACGAAAATGAAAAAAAAAGAAAAAAAAGTAGCAGACAAGGACGGAGGGAGGGAGTGGAGCTAAAAGGATTGTACTGCAGAGCTTACCAGTCGATTTAAGATCGCCTGAAAGGAAGAGATTGGAAGGAAATGAATGGCACCTAACCTCGATTAATTGACCCAGTGAGCATTTCCGAAAAAGTCTGAGAATCAAAGACCACCTCAATTTCCCGCCTAGCTAATGGATGGTGGTAGGTGAGGTGGGTGGAGGATTATAGCCAATTCTCGTCACACACCTCGGCAGAACAGAGGAACGAGGGCAGTGAAGACATCCGCGTGATGGAAAGAAAAAAGCGATGGAGGCATCCATTCAACCATTCGTACCGAAACCATGAAGTTTAAGTACATCCTACAAATGCCTTAATTTCATCCCCCCCGAAGGCTCCATCAAAAGGTGTCTTGAAAGCCTAAACTCTAAAGTGGATCTGAACCTCCTGAAAGCTTTCCATCCCAGGCGCTGTTCCATCGCATGATATTTTTCCAAAAAATCAGTGCCCTGAACTACAAATGACTTCTCAAGGCTCAGTTTTCATCAGGGCAAGACACAAAGGACAAGAACGCGGAGCATCGCCTGTGGAGCTGAAGGTTCCAGTTTGGAGGGCTCGCTTCTGCCTCAAGTGAAACTAGTGAGTAGCATTTCGAGGTCCAAAAAATGCAAAAAATCAAGCACAAAACCTATGCAATCCCGATCAAACCTATAAAACGGCAAGAAAATTACCGGCCACAGTGAATCGTGCCACCGCAATGGTTTTGTTGTATCCCAAGAAGTCCAGTGCGTTGGGCAGAGCATTGCCTGCTGTGCATACAAGCAACAGCTCCACCCCTGGAGTTGCATTATATGCCAGAGTGAACCTGGGTCCCCTAATCGTGTATTCGTCCGGTCGAAGGCCGATTCTGGCGGCTGCTGCGATATCCGAGGTGTCCACGAACTGCTCCACAGGAGGAACAGGACTGGTGGTGACCAGGTAGTCCTTTGGATCAATTATCGGTCGACGATGGAACTGACGCATGGGTTGACGAAGAGAGAGGACAATTGTAGGTTCAGGAAATCCATCAGCGTGACAGGTCATGGAACTACCGACACGCATTAGCCCGTCTGTTGGTGGAGGTAGAATGTACGCGACAGTTGTTTGATCTGGAAAAAAAGACACGAATTTTGACTAGATGAAGTTCAAGAGCTTTTTCCACTGTGTCTGAAGATAAGCCTCTTCATCCTTTGTAGGCCGCAGTCACTATAGCTTGAGGACATGGCCTCAGAATAGCTTACGGAGAGGACACAACGCTCAATCCGGTAATACCTCAAATAGGTAAGTCAATCACGTTAGGCGTGGATGTCTTCATGAAGCCCCAACTGTATTGTCAGGGATCAACACAGATTATTGACAATGCAGGGTACCAAGGAAGGAGAAATCCAACAAAGTTACACGGACAACTGAAGCCCCACTGGTATCAATCTGACTACTTCTTCTGGGAGGTGAGGGTCAAGAAGACAGACTAAAGTACAATTGGTAGCACCATTTGCATAATGTGAGCTAGTGAGGTAGTTTGTCTCCTTCAACGAACCAACAAAGAGGCGAAAGAATGAATGAACAACTCAACACATTGTCAGTCGCACACGAGGTGACATAAAAGGAAGGAAGTCATTTGCATAAGGTACCACTACAACCAAGCAATAAATTGATAGAACGGAATGATAATGAAAAGAAAAGAGTGGGAAAGAATGTGAAGGTCCGTTTTAACTGGACGTTGTCTTTTTAGCCCATTAATGTCGCGCTACGCGGCGCCCGCGCCAACTGTAGGTGGATGGTGGCACAATTCGCGACCGCGCTTCGTCTAACTCTCCGTAGCAGAGGTGTTACCCAACTCGGACACCCAATGACGCCTCTGGAGACAGCTAGAGTGCACATGGGTGGCAAATCCCGCCGAAGTAAGGTAGCCTGCTTATACTCGAAACAAATAGAGGTGAACGCATTTTCATCGACCTCTGTTTAAGTACAGAGAAGGTAAACAGAAGGGAGATAAATAAACGGGTTCTGAAATATCCTTCAGCTAAACTTCACTGTCGTATCCTTGAATTAGTTATGTAGCTAGAAAAATTCCACTTTATCAGACTTGACTTGATCTCTAAGTTACCCGAGCCGTCAAAATCCCATTTCGATGTTCGGATCATCGCAAAGTAAGGTGGGACAACAAACGTGTGGACGGGTGAATGAACCCGAGAGGACAGTTGATTGTGTGCTCAGCCACCTTCTAAGTGAGTCAGGACCAAATCAATGACTGACAAATGACCTGGCGGGACATCGGAGTTCGTAAAACCCCAGCTGGCCTTTTACAAAGTGTTCTGTCACGCCTATAAACATCACAAACCAAGAGCATCCACCGCAGAATGGTGGAAAGGTCAACCAACGTCTGGGTTAAGTTTGTCAGTATAGAGGTGGTAAGATAACCAGGCCTCAATTTAATGCGGAATACTCCTGCACAAATTACCAATGTCCCATGTTGATGCCTCAGAAAAGAAATAACACGACCTTCACTGTTGAAATGACAAACGATTAATGACTGCCCTACCTCATGGTTTGATAATTGACACATCGTGAAAGAGGGATACGCAACAAATACAATTCCGATTGACTTCGTCCGTTCTCCGCTTTTGGCTAATAAAACCAACTTATAAACAATAGATCTAGCTTGAAATTACGACGGCTGGATGTTTCTACCGTGTTTATTACCACCGTCACAATGTGTCCAACACTCCGACCTTCCTATCTGACCCCGACAATGCATTATGTGCTGTGTTCTCCATCAGCTCATCATACCTGGCGGCACCAAATTACGTATCGTAGACAGGCTTGTTGAGTTTAGGGCCATAAAATTAACGAAACGATAGAGAAATTAGTCACCGCGGTGCTGTGACGATTAGTGTTGCACTAGAACAATAAAACGCGTAGACGCCATAGTGATGGGTTCTCATCTGATGTTATTTGCCAGTTAGATAGAGATTTTGGCGAGCAATGAAGTTTTCCATCCCAGCTAAGGCGGACAGTCAACGCGATTCGAGCAAGGAAAATCTTGTCAAGAAGCCACGGCAACACATTCTGAGGCATAAATTTCTTTCCAGGCTATTCGATGGAACAAATTTGAATGCTTGTGACTAAGCCTCACATTATTTAAAAAAACACATCCACTTGTTTCAATCGCAAAGTACCTAGTTCTTCAAGGATTCTGCAAATAATCTAGGTCTAAGACTGACAATAGAAATCCAAAGCACTTTTAACGGTCCGACTGTTAAAAGTCAAACTCAGAAGTCATAACTCACAGTAGACAGTCAACTGGATCTGCTCCTCCTTGCTCATCAGCCGACAATAGAGGCTGCAACCATGAGCCTTCGAATTGATCGGTAAGGATGCCGAAAGCGTGAGATTGTCCTGACTCCGTGCGATTCTCGCCTCCTCCAGAATCCCCTGGGCATATCCGACGGCCATTCTCTCAGCCAATTCCTCATCAGTTGGCGGTGAGCGAAAGTGATAGAAGCTATAGCTGATTTCGTAGGGATAGCCGAGTTGTGCCTTCGCCTGACGCTCTTGTTCAACAGCCGCCCGAGGAGGTTTGTTGCAAACAATTCTGAAGTTAATGGCCTGGGGTGGTAACGCACCATCTGTCTTGCATTCCACCTTGGCCATGGAACCGTCGAGAAAAGTGGGCGGAGAGAGATTCAATTCACCAGGAGCAAGACGCACATAGTCAGGCTCGCGTTCCAAAGTGATTGAGATATTCAGAAAGGTTGGTTGTTTGGTCAGCTGAAGGAAACGTAGGTGGCAAGCTAAGTGACTGGCTTTGAAGTGTTCAACTAATTTAGAATCGCATGGACTAGCTAATGAAATTGAGATTTTTGGAGTTATAGAAAATGAGGACACATATTTAAGAGTAGGCAAATTATTATTCGACATAGCTTCCTGCTCCTACGCTTAGTCAAGTACTCAAAAGGTAAATAATGTCGGGAAAGCAGATTCAACGGCGGAGTATCTACCAGTGCGCCGAACCACTCTAGGACTGCCTGCCTCGCCGTTTTGGCACTAAGGAAACGCTCTGTTATCATAATTCCAAACCTTTGTGGGTAATCTTGTTCACTGTTACCAAGGGAAAAGATCGACGTCTCGATTGATTCCAGTCCAATGAGGTAGGCATTGACCCTTCAAGACCGTCCTTTACACGCTAAATGTTCACAGGAATTACTACTAGAGCTATAGCCTGGGAACGAAACCACCACGTCTAGACAGGGAACTGTAAGGTCGCCTCAGCAACGACTTCACCACTCAAATGTCTTACTGCTAATGGCCAAATGACCACCACCGGACCTGAGAATCCTATTTTTAACATTTGCTACAACCGTTGCCTGCTACTTTGACTAACATCTCAGTGCACTCGAATTCCCTTTCAACATGTCAAGGAAGTACCCTAAAAGCAACGATTCAGATCGTCAACTTCGAGGATTTTTGTATTCATGAATAATGACATACGATCTAAACAGGACTCCTTTGACTTTAACACCAAATCGTAACCAAAATGAGCTAAACAACCTCCTTAACAATAGGGATGAACAACTTGTAAAGCAAAATTAAATCTTCCCGATCCATTCAAAGGGCGAGAGAGGAGAAAAATCAGCATTAGTTACAAACGCTCAACTTTGTGTGATACAAAAGACATTTGAAAGATTTCCAAAAAGTGCCTTTGTCACCTTACAAACATAAAATCTGTTCTAGGATGTATCAAAATGCGTTTCTTTTGCAACATTTTTTTTCATTCTCCACCAACAAACCGTGTAAAAAATACATGTTTTTGTCTATCGACCTCTTGGCCGTGTACGTCCGACACCTTTACATCACAAACTAGATGGCGTGCGCATCAAACTGGCACATCAAGCGTTTCCAGGAGTATTTTTAAAAATTATTTATCCGTTTTTTTCGTTATCTGCACTTAGTAAACCAGTGGAACGCATAAAATAGCGAGGTTCATCCACACATAAACGGCAACACAGGTGAATACACAGGCCTTCGGTCCACAGTACCCAGAAAGTGTTAGAAAGCTGTTCCTTCATCTTCACTCCAGAGTGACCGATTTTTCACCGAGCCAACATCGCTGCTTAGGGCAGATGGAAGGTCCCTAAGGTACAGAAGCAGAGCTATCTGGCTTAGGAGGCAGGGTTGAAAAAGGCTTAGACATGGCCGTTAGTCGAGCAAACTATGTTGCAACGAATAATGCACAGATACATGGATCAGCGCCAAGAGTTCGCACGTTTCACGGTAGAACTCAAGAGATTTAAATCTTCTATATGCTACGCCAAGCACACTAAGAGAATGGCAAAAACAGGCGAAAAGTTTCAAAAACACCGAAAATTTCAGCAGTTTACTTAAAAATTTTAGTGATGAGAGCAATACATTTGTTCTACTTAGAAAGAATCGTTTCGTGCTCGAAATCGGAACACGCACACAGCACACAGGCAAAGACGATTTCACATTCGATTCCACATGGGAAATGACCCACTTTTGTGCCCTTATGATTAGACAAAGGTGTGATTCTCTGTAAACGTAAGACCTACAATTAATGTGAAACAAAGTTCTTGAAGAATATAGATGCAAACCAGCCAGTCGGCTTTGCTATGGCAACTTCTGCCAAGGTGAGGAAGACAAAAACTACCTACCCAAATAGTAAAAAAACAGGCCAATGCCCAAACAAATTTAGAGTTCAAAAAATTCTCTTCCCCAAGACAAAAAAATTTCGTTAAAAAAAACGGCGCGTATTTTTCCGCCGTTTACAAAATCATTCAGTGCACTTGTTTCTTAAAATAACCTGACACCTCAAAGCAAAAGCTAGTTTGCACGGTAAAACAGCAGGATTTCACAAAAAACTAAAAAAACTTCACAAGCAGGTAAGAATTACGTAAAGAAATTTAGGTAAGTAGATAGGTCACAAACCTGAACAGTAGTATTCAGCAAAACCACACCAGATTGTGCAAAACTGGCCCCAGAATTGGGATAAAAGACCATAATAATATGTTTTCCAAAATGTTCTCGCTTTGGAGTAAGATAGAAATGGAGAAAGGGACCCTCCCCGATCTCGCAAGAAACAAGAGGATCCTGATTGTCTAGATAGGACCGACATTCAGGGTTCCAGGACCCAATGACTTTGCTATCGAGAACGATGCTAAAACCACCGCTGTCGTCGTAGGCGTTACCACTTCTGGGCGATATTCGAAAGCGTATGCGGCCGCCTAGCTCGACGGGGAACGGGGGTTCTTGATCCAAATAAACTTCGCTTATGAATGCTAGCAGAGGTGATAAGAGTAAAGCTTTCATTACCTGATGTGGCGAAGTGGACAAAGAATGTCGCGAGCCACAGCACATGTAAAATCATCGCATAGGGAGAATAGTATATGGAGCACGCGGTATAATTTCATAAGAGAAGTTGATTCATTTAAACCACTTTGTGTAATAGCGAAATTGTTAAGGTAGTTCCATTACCTTCCTTACCTATCCTATCTAAAAATAATTCATTTTCACTAAATAAATAAGATCTTAAAAATTGATACTATTTAGTTGTTTGCAATGACTGATATGAAAGCAACTTATTAGTGATTGCTAAACAGCTAAAAATGATAAAACTCATTAGCGACCAATAACTACTTTCTTTGTAAA
The DNA here is from genome assembly GCA_001870725.1 of Taenia solium. NCBI lineage: Eukaryota > Metazoa > Platyhelminthes > Cestoda > Cyclophyllidea > Taeniidae > Taenia > Taenia solium. The sequence goes on from MIEF01006780.1 coordinate 44,040, forward strand.
TTTAAAGTCGCGTATGCATTCAGAATGGCGTTTTGGCTAAGCGCCTTTTGACAGCAATTTTCAAATTAGCGGAGCAGCTAAACGCCAGTCCGGCTCGATTACGACAAACCTACTCCCGAAAGTACAGAATCCATAAATCGCACGGGTTGAGAAAAGAACCTTTTTGCCGCAAATTGTAGACAAAGTTTCCCCGCACACTCCAATCCCTTGCCAAAGGCTCCCCCCTGCTCAAACGGTGGCGTCACCCTTCCCACGATTGAGCAAACGAATCTAGCGCAGGCGCCATGACCCGACCGAATAGGCGTCCTTCGTCCCGGGCAAAACACCAGCACGCCAAGTGAGACACTAGGCAGCTCTCCCCAGGGCGACACCCGCATCCTAACCCCCGCGGTCGCAGAAGGAACCGCAGAAGTGAAGGCCACCCTCCCTAGGCAAAATCCGACTCGGGTCCCTGACGCTCGGGTCTCCTTCTCGGTACCCTTCCAGACCTGATTACCAACCCAGTCAATACACGCACCTCCGCAAGACACTGCTGCAGTGGTCCTGAGCGGGAGAATTCCTTTCTCTATGGACGAGCTTTCGGAGCGCTTTGTAAAACAGTATATAATCCCCAATCCACCTTCAGGGCAAACGTAAAGGCGTAACGTCCACGTTTATAAGTTTCTCACGCAACCTTGTTAACAAAAACGCACGCGCCCGCGTGACGTAAAGCTCTTGAAACACATCTCATAGGCGTCCTCCAAGCGCAAGTCCAAGAGGAACAGGAACCATCAAGGGCGCCAAAAGCCAGATTAACGAGGTGCCACTGCATCTCCAACAGAAGCAAGACGAAGCCGCACGAAGACAAGTAAGTTGTAGTAAAGCAATAGCCGGCGCATGCCATCCTGGTACGATCAACACCACGAAAGTAGCAGAGCATCCCGAAGCACGGCCTGACTGAAAAGCGATTCTAGGAGGAAGAAAGAGCCAACGCCTCCCACTTACAAAATCACTAACAGCAGAATCCGCTGCATTGATAAAGACCAAAAAGGCTCACCGATGCCATACGCGACTAGCGCCACAGTCTCAGCACCAGCGCATGTATTAACACCAGCGAACGACAAACATCGCACGGCTTCTAAAGGCGCAACAACGGTAAAAAACCGACTTAGATTAAACAGTGGAGCAAAGACCAGCCGTCCCAAGTACGTACGCGCTGAATAATCACGAGTTAATTTATCAAATAAAAAAGCAACCTGAATCCACGACAACTCCGTTTATTCAACAAAGCTAGGGTATATTTGGTGATAAGTTATCTGTACAGCAAGACATCACCTCCTCTAGCGACTCTTTATCCTGAACTTGCAGCCTGAAATACACAGAAACATGCAGATTAGAGGGGAGTAAGGCGGAATACCTACCAGAGGTGAGTTTGGCCTTGCCGCCTGTGGGAGTGCAGAGGATCCTGTCACAGCCAGGGCAAACTACAGGGGTTTGCGCGTGGCTAAAGACCACCTGGATCTTCATACAATCCGCACATTTGACATCCATGAAGTAAGAATTTGGTGAAGGCACCAAGCGCTTCAACTTGCACTTCCTCTTCTCCTCCGCGAGGGTTGGGTGAAGTAAATCACGTGCGAGCTGAAAAAGCATGAACAAACCGCTATTATTCCCATGTCAACATCGCTAACCACCGTAGCATCGACAGCCACACGAGGCTCACCATGTCGAAAGCAAACGGAAGTCAAAAAGTGGTCGAAACAAACAAACCGGTGTAGATACGAAAGTTTATTTTAAAATATTACTGATCGAAACAAATAAACATTTGCGAAAAATTTTCTTCTGAGTAAAATATTTGAAAAATCGCTAATTGCCATAACAACTACAAATACAGTTGTGTCGAATTTCCCTAGAATTTGTAATTGTGCTCCACGAATTTTAAGTCTATATTTCTCCAGACAGAAACTGTGTAGGTTTTCGCCTGCGTTTAATGCTTGTTGCTGGGCCAGGTTTTTTCCTATCCCACGGATTTTGGTTACTGGCTTTGACCTCCGATACCGTCTACATCATTAAATTACACCGTATCGCCTCATTAAATTGCCCTAATTGTAAATGATTTCGCATTATTTTAGTTCGGGGGCATTACTTATTGTAAGTCCTCATATCTGAATTGGGGCATTCACTTGCATCGCAAAATAATTTCTCACCTTTTGGCATGTAGAATCAAATCGATAGCCTAGTAGTCATTACATACGTTGGCAGATCTTCCTTTAATGCCAATAAACTTGGTGAAGACATTACTGGAAGGCCTGTAAAGGCACATGGCGAAGTCACTTAGCGGCGCTATGGGTGTGGACGGACGGGTATGCCTTGCGGGAGAGCTAAAACCATGGCGATTGAAGGTAGTTGGTGCTCAAGAACAGTTAAACTAAATTGCTTACTTGTGTGGCATGTTATTGGTAGGGAAGCATGGTTATTTGGCCGCAGCTTTGGTTTTCCAACCAATTTGTGCGTTGGCAATAAAGCCATCCAGATAGTAAACCAGTGCCCTACAAAATATGCATTGCTAGGTAAAACCAAGACGTCTGCACATTATGAGAAACAAACATTCGGAAGCTATAAAACTCTATGCTGGGCGGACATCAGCGATTCTGACGCACCGAGAAACCCGCTTTCCTACTACAAAATATGGAACATGTTCTTCCAGTCATTGTTCTGGATCTGTGGCCCTGAATCCCGAGGTAAGGGTAGACGGAAGTACTACAAGTGGTTGTGTAAACTTACCCTGCTTAACCAGTTTGTAAATTTTGATCGTTGCTAACTTATTTACATACTCATTTTTGGACTATGTAGCGCAAACTAATTAGCCGCGCATAGTACTCAATGACCCTGAGATCATTTACTTCGGGTTTTATCTTTGATGGTATGCATTCACCATGCAGCCCTAAGGTGGGTGCGGGTGTTTTTTGACAAAACTTGACTTATTTTGCACACTCAAAACCGAAGCACTTGTTTTTTGAGTGGTGTGTCAATTCTGATGGTTTCAGCGGGATCCCATACTTTTTCTGCTTAATCTTCAGAAAGCTGGTACGATGAACTGTGGCTCTCCGAAGAACGCGAGCGGATTTTATGAGTTCATTCCCGAAGATGGCTCGATAGTGGATCTTACTCAACCCGGATTGTTCTCTCGTCGGCAACTTGTTGCAATTTTTCGACGAAGAGGTTTTGACTGCTTGGTAAGTTAAGGTTCTTCTTCAACCTTCGAAAACGACTTGCGTATTTTATTAAAGTGGCATGTCGTTTAACACTCACCCCCCATTTTTCTGGATGTGATTAGGCCTTTTTTCACCCTTCAAAATATCATTCATTTACGCACAGGCACGTGCGTAATAAGTACTTCATGGGGACTTTTTCTGCGGTAGCCTAATCCATGATTCAAATTAATGGGATGGATTGTGAAAGGTGGCGATGTGTGTTTGATGGGATGTGGACAATCTTGCAATCTCGACTGAAGCCGTCCCACCTTTTGTGCTTTTTGAATCTTGTGCTCATGCAATTAGCGTTGAGGGTGCTCACTCATCTTCCCTTGGTGCAATTCCCGTCGTAGATAAGCTCATTCACCCTCCTGTGTTGTACTGTTCATATCCGTGGCGAAGGCGGTGGCTGACATATTTCTCTTTCAACCTCTAGTTATCCACCATCCATCCCGACACCAACTCTCTTATCAGGGCTTATTATGATCACATTATACCCTTGCCCTGTCGAAATCGTACCAAACCCTCAACCCTCCCACCAATTAATCAAAAAGTGGACCAAATACAACGACTTCCATCGTCACCGACGAGTCGCAACTTGAAACACGAGCGCCAAATCGTTCCGTCGGCCACTCAGCGGCTAAAGTGGGAATCGGGGACTCCATCCACCAGTCTGCACAGAGAAAAGCGCCAAAAGAATGACCTCGACAAGTTGATCATCATCAGCAATCCCAATTGGCCCACCAGCGGTGTAACATCGACTCTACAAAACTCAGCCACAACTCCGGAAGAGGTATCAAAAAGCAGTCATCACGGAAAGAGACCTTCTCCTTCCTCCTCTCCTTTGTCTGTTTTATCCCCTCCCCCCCTAAAGAGACCCAAGATCAACCGAAATTTCGCTAACTTGGCAACCCTTAAGTGTAATGGCAAACAACCAACCTGACTTTGCATTTTTTGGGACGTTTAAAAGCATTTTTATTTATTACGGGCTTTGTTGCTTGCTGACAGGATGAGTCTTCTTTAACTTATGGAAAGTGAGTGAACTATTGGATGCTGCCCCATTGATTCCAAGAACGACTAGGTCAGGTTTGACGGCTATCGTTGTCAAGTCATGCTGATTGTTCGTTTGCAGGGCGTTTGGTCCAAGTCGAGACCATGTGTAGGTTTGCGCTACCCTGATGCGTTCTACTTCTCCATTCTGACGTTCGGCGTGCTAGATCATCTCAAAGGCACGAGCCTATAACACCATCCGTCTCCGTAAGCACACCTTACTGCCTTCTACTTTGTCCTCTATCGTCACGGTGATAATAGCAAACCTGAGATCCTCAGCTTAAGCCTAACTCTCCTCATGGGTCGTGAACAAATAACTGTAAATCATTCCTGCAGGGTTTGAGAATGAAAGTGAAAGGGATCCCAAAATGTGGCAACCCCTCCGTGGGAACAGAAGACCTGTTTAGCCATTGAATCCGCTACCGGAGAAGGGTGGAGCAAACGAGAATTCCAGACCTTATACAGACAGGTCGAGTGGCAGAGTCAGTAGCTCCAAAACGCCAAACAGTCACCAAGGGGACGTTGATGGACTTTAAGCTCGTCTAGACTCACTAGGACATAGCGTCAGAGATCTGAGGGTTCATCAGCTGGCCATCCCAGGAATTCCACGTTCCGAAGTTGCCGTCCTTTTATTTGAAGTCCGCTCTTTCAAATCGTCCCGCTTACCCAGAAAGTCACAAGAACAACCTGGCGTTCCCAATGTAGAGGAGTTCCAGTGACATTCAGCAGTAATGATGAGCCAAAATCCCATTTATTTCACAAATCAGGCGGCTTGAACGACACCCGTAGGTATACTGAAGAGTCGTTGTTCAACGTCCTCATAGTCAGGGTCGAAAACATGAAGTCGCACGTAACCGTCTTCACCTCCGGTCGCGAAACTGTCCAAAAAGGAACACAATGCTAAAATGCAACTCATACGTTGAATGGAACAACAATTTCACGTATAGGCAATTACAACCGTATGCTCACCCACTGCCATCCGGATTGAAGGCGACGCTGTTGATTGGACCGAAGTGACCCTTGACCCGACCAAACTCCTCCGCGTAGATCATATGATAGAATCGAGCGTCGAATTTACCCGTCTGAGCAGCCGTAACGGTGACATCTCGAGCCTCCTGACCACCTCCCAACAGAACCTGTGTTTGAGGAGAGGATAGGGTTTCATTTTGCCTAGATTTCGACTTCATATCTACATCCAACAGGCTTAGAAGGTGCGCAAACTTCTGGGAGGAGTGGAATGGACCAAAGACTGGTTCCGCATGCTTCAGGACTTGCAGAACAAATGCATCCTCTGTGCGTATGTATGAGCTGCCTGAGGCTAATTTAAGACGTCTGGAGCTTTCTAGCTGCTAGCGGGCCAAATCAAAAACACACCATCAACTGCAATAAAAGGTCTAAAGTAAACAGAGACAAGCAAAATACGCACAATTCGTTACATCACATAACAGAAAGCTAGTGAAAGTTGGTAAAAATCCTAGACCTCCATGAAAGACATCTATATTGCCTAGCTTTCACTTCTGGATCATGGAAATCCAGCCTGGACAAACCCACCAAGTTCGAAAAGGCGGAACCCACAACTTGGTACAAGAAACATTAAGAATTCCACAAAACCTAAGGGGACCATTCCGATGGATTCCAATCAGAAGCACTTTAACTCGACTTCTTGTTAAAAAAGTGCGGGTGGTCCAACAAACTTGAAAAATTCCTAGAAATGAATTAAAAGGGACCCAAATAGTAACACGTGAGCCTTCTTTGAGATTACTGATGAGCTTGGATTAAGGTAGAAGGGCGCTATCGAAACCCATACATGATCCCACAAGTCTGAATCTCAATTTTAAAACTAATAAGGCATAACTTTTATGGAATGATAACTAACATGAGGTCGATTAGGAGAGATGGATGCCGAGTTCACGGGACGTTCAGCTGTGTAGGTGCGAATGCAATCCATCTCGTAGATACCGTGAAGCTGTAGAGACCACGAATTCATTATCACTTTGGTTTCGAAAAAGGACAGATCATTCTCGAAAACGGGCATACCTTAGCTGTGTGATCCTTTGAGGCACTAATAAACATAGTACCATCAACATGAGTTCGTAAATCGGTGATTAAACCATTGTGCGCTTTAACCGACTTCACAGACGCCTTTTTTCGCAGGTCGATCATATTGAGATAGCCGTCATCCGAACCTGTGATGATAAAGTCCTCCAAGTCACCCCAAATCGCCGCCTTTACGGGACTTTTGAGGCTACTACCGGTGATCGAAAGGATGCAGCCGTCACCCTTCATCTACATTTTTTAAAATTCATCAAAGAAATTATATCGTACGTGGCTTTCATCCCGAGTATCTAGTACACAAACTTCGGCTGGATTTTGCTTAAAAACGTCAGCAACAAAAAAGAACAAGTTTCCTGAGTAAGAAAAACCACAAGCCCTGACAGAAGACGGCCTGGAAATGCAGTTGAGCTCCTTACCTAGAAGGTTAGTTAACTAGAGATAACGTACCATTGGAAACGTCCCACAACCTCACAGTAGCATCACCAGAGCCCGAAACCAAATGAGTTGATGTCCAGTCAACGTCTAGACACCAAACCACACCCGCGTGGCCATTAAATGTCCCCAAACGTTCGCCATTTCGACTAAACCAGACGTTGGGAGATGGATTCTTTCCAGCAGTAAGGATCAGATCGCCTTCTTTGTTGTAAATAATGCGCGTTATCGCACGCTCATGGCCACGTAAGCAAATGGGCCTCTAGGAGACACTAGTCAAATCCCAAGCAGCACGGACTTACCATCTTAGACCACCCGAGAAAAGCGCCCTTCAAAAAAATAATAAAAACAAAAAATAATGATATCAAGAAAAAATATTTTACTAGTGTTTCTTAAAATTTTTTGCCGTTTTGCATTTTAAAATATTTGGTTTGAGGAATATGCTGAATTTATTGCCGGTCCCTGCTGATTGGAGAGTTGGGCAGAAGATGCGTGAGTAGGCTGGGATGCTGGACGGTTTCGTGATGCTGCGTCCGATAAAATGCCTTGCCTGTCTTGGACTTTTTCTTTCTGAATGTCTTGCGGCAACGGACATTCGCTCGGTCTATGTGAAGACGATGGATGGTACTCTACGTGGGTTCGCCTCAACGGTTCTACAAAAACAGATCATTACTTTCTTGGGCATTCCATTTGCCACTCCACCGGTGGCTGACCTAAGATTTAAACCACCGATTCCACCAAAGTCCTGGAAAGGCGTCAGGGAGGCAACGAAACCGGCTCCAACATGCATTCAACCTCTTCCAGAAAAATGTAAGCTCGGAGAATCAAATTTGTCCCGCCAATTGAATAGCATGTACTTAATGTGACTCAAGTCACTTTAAAGATGTGTGGCAGTCGAAACCTAAAAGCCCAATTTAGATTTTTGTCCTAAATTATCTGCGTCTTAAAGTTGAAGTAGTACAGATTTAAAACCAAACTAAGAAAAGTGGGGTCAAATATGCTCCATCTTGCTCACATAAAATGTTAATTTAAACAACTCAGCGAGCATTATTTATGCTTTAGTTATAAAATTTTTGCTAGACTATGCTTCTAATACTGTCTAAGCAGAGCATTTTGAAAAATTTGCGCAAAAAATCCCTTGCAGAATTCTATAAATACTTGTGGAAGATTATTTAGCGGCATAGGTTTTTTATGCATTTCACAATAACCGAATTGCCCCCCCTGCAGAAGGCTTCTGCTTATGTATCAGTCTGTAACAAGATGGAGCACTTTCAATGCCGTCCCTTCACTTCTTTGTCCTGTCACCGCACCCTGGCAACACAGGTATATTTGAGCGTAAAAGACTGCAAATGAAGTAAACAACGCTGCGCCTTAAATGGTCGAGAAAAAAACGAGCGAAATTGCTTGGCAGTACGCTTGCAAGCTTTGAGTTTTCTTGCCAAAATCTTTCGTCCCAATTGACCAATGGCATTGTGAAATCGTGGTGCGCACGTGCTCTCTTTATCCGAACGGGGATAAGTGCGTGCGCGGACTCGGAATTATTGACTGGTCCCCTGGCTGTCGACCCTCGTTACTATGACTCAAGCCAAATGAAGTAATTCAAACAAACTATCAGACATAGTTTAAATCCTTTAATTAAAGTGGAAGATTTTTAGACAACTTTTGCTTCTTTTTCTAAAAGAAGTGCGGACAATCATTAAGCGATGTTATCTTGTTGGTACATTTGGTGTAAATGTATTGGTACTAAACTTATGGCATAATAAGTGTTCCAGCCAGGAACATTTTTGCCTTTTTTTAACATTTTTAGTGTTAATCTAAACTATATGTTTTGACTCTTCTTTTTAACTCAACATTCTTTGGGATTACAAATGTATATCCAGGGTAGTAACTATGCAGAACCCATTAATCACGGCGGCACAGTAGTCAGCGATCTTTGATATGGATAATGTGTATGATCATCATCAAATTCCCTATCCATCATTCCTTCCTTTACCTTCTTACCGCTAGGCGCTCAAACCAACCTTGCGATTTTTAAGTAGATTTCGAAGCAATGACCCCTCATTTATATACGCCCTCAGCCTTGGTAAGAAATCACTTGTTGCCATGGCGAATATCTTCATTTGTTAGTTACTTAACAACTCACGGGAAGGGATCAACCGGTAAGCGCAGGTCGTCCAAGCAAATGAGTAAAAGGGTGCACCATTTTTGTGGCTATTTATGCCAACACTTAGGATGGGGATTTTCACGAGCGGTTCGTTCACTACCCGCTCCACACCTCTAAGTCACATGTTGCCTCTTTTTCTTAAGTGGCTCCTCAAGACTCCATGCTTCACGCCATCTCAATACTTGCCCGTGGGACGACCTCACACCGCGCGTAGGGATGTGGAGGGGGTTGAAGGGGGCATGGGGGAAAGGCGATGCCTGATCTCCCAGATGGTAATTCTATCAAGTTGTTACCTCCTGGCAATTGAATTAACTGACCACATGACGGCAAGCAATGGAGAATAGAAAATTGGGGCCACAAAACATCACTCATTGTTTCGCCTGCCGCCCAGCGGTCAAAATCAGCACAACCGCTGAAGAGTATCGGTCGAGAGAGATTCTCAAGATATTTACTGTTGATTGAGTTACCACCCATCAGTTTTCCTGATTTTATTTTTAGGGCAAAAGACCGATCCGATGACTCGAGTCTGGTTAAACACCACCGAAATGAGTGAAGACTGCCTCTACCTAAATATCTGGACAAATGCGATCAACGGGAGCAGCAGCAGTGCCAGTGATATCGATGGTCAAATGACATCAGACGATAACCTTGACACGTCATTTAATTGGTCACGACGTCGGAGTATCCAGCCAACACCCAACTTCCAGCAACTCAATGGACGTCCTGTGATGGTTTGGATTCACGGGGGCAACTTTGTTTCTGGATCGGCTAATTTGGAGATGTACAATGGGGCTATTTTAGCCAGTGAGGCAAGTTAATAAGCGTGGCGGGTTTGAAATGGAAGGACATTTAAAACTGTTGTGTTCCCTAAACCAATTGCATTATACGGGATTGAGGAGAATAAAAGCCTGTTCTGTTTGGCTAAACTTAGCCATTGCACCTGCGATATGCCTTAAAATAACTGCAGCTATCAAAAACTAACAAAATGCACGTGATATATATTATTGACGATGGGGTTTGATACGAAAATCTGGGTGTCGCATATACGTGACACTGTGGCAGGGCGCTTTAAGGTTGATTTTCTTCCACGTAGATGGGAGTGATCGTGGTGAGCATCCAATACCGTTTGGGTTCCCTTGGATTTCTGTCTCTTGGGACCCCTGGAGCACCCGGAAATCAAGGATTGTTGGATCAGGTGGAAGCGCTTCAATGGGTCCGTCGAAACATCATCTACTTTGGAGGAAATCCTAAGCAGTAGGTGCCTCAGTTGTCGCATTTCATCTGGAAGAGACCAGAATTTGATCAATTTCTATAGAGTTGATCAGGGTTAAAAACCCAGACTAGAGGTCAAACTCTCACCTGAAGGGCAGCTAAATCCCTTTATAGCAGTTCTTTTGAGCATCGTAACAAGCCAAAATCACTTATATAAATGTTTGAGCGTCCATAAAATACCTTCAAAATTGGACAACAAAATATCGATGCAAGATGGTCAGCCCCCCATGCACCAATTAGGATACAATGTATTACTTTGTCGACTTTCCTTTTTACAGAATCACACTCTTCGGTCAAGGTGCCGGTGCTCTCAGTGCGTCACTTCACCTTCTCTCCCCTATTTCCAGCCATCTCTTCCAACAGGCCATTCTTCAGAGTGGATCACCACTTACGTGGTGGGCTGTCGAAAGTGCCCAATCAGCTATCAACAAGGTTCGCTCTTTGATTGTTGGTTGGCTAAGTTTGGAACCAGTCGTAAAGACGGAGTCATAGAATACTATATTTTTAATGGTCAAATATAAAAAAATTATTTTGTTTTGAAGTATTTTTTTGCCAGTTCGTCTGCTTAACTTAGATTTTGTTCTCACTGGACTTTATAGCCAAATGAATAATAATTTTAATTGCTTTGCCGGCTTCATTCATTAAGCAACACTAATTTTGGCCATAAAGGGACCTACTCTCATGCACAACTTAAAAAAGGACTATTTTACTTTCACAAGTACATTTTTGGTAATTTCTCCTCCACTTGCGGCTCAGAGTGTAGCCGGTTGGACGTGGAGAAATGACGTTGACAACGAGAGGCAAAATTTCTGCCGTAGTGATGCCAAGGAAGGCAAAATTTCGCTCCGAACGAGGGCATACCTTTTTGTCAACAATGTCTAGGGCATGACTGATGGTCATTCCCCCTCCCTGCACGAAATCCTCAACCACAGCCAGTCACTGCTACAGCCTCCGTTTTAACGAGTTTTGACAAAATGTTTAAAGCACCCCTGTCTCTCTGTTTACTCTAGCTGAGCACAGCCTACCTACGAACGATTAAAGGAAAACAAAACATATCAAAGCTTAAGATCTGAAACGTATCGAGGATACAATCGAAAAATGTGAATAGAATGATAATTAAAGTCATTATTTGAAATTCATCATTGTTCTCTCACAAAGAGATTAGTCTACCACCTGAATGACCTGTCAAGTTAACGTCACTTCTTTAGAACTTGGCAAACTTTACCTCTTAGTTTAGAGCATGGAATCAAGAGGTGGCAATGTTTTAGCTGCCAAGGTGATAATCTTATCTTTCTGGGAGTTATTAAGGTTGCATACATGCCCAAGAGTTCCAGATACAGGCCTTTACCAAACTACCGCATTAGGAACAAAGCACTGCTGACTCGGAGCGCCAGCACAAAAACCGAACTCCTGATAACACACTGAAAATACCACTCACCAAAATTAAGTAGCCATTATATTTTAGGCTCGCCAATTCGCCCAACTAAGTGGTTGCCACGGCAACGACGATGAAGTCGAGGCCTGTCTACGATCTGTCGAAGCGGGCACTCTGGTTCTGAATCAATGGAAAATGCATCTTCTCCCCGATATGCCTTCGACAACTCGGGAGCATCGAATAGTTCGTCTCTACAGTCGCCGATACAATCCTGAGGTAAGTTGCCATGAGCTTAAAAAAAGACCCTTGGCCACGCTGAGACAATTTTTTTTCGCCTACTAGATTTTAGGAACAGCCGGATTATTTTTCAACATTACGTTTAGACCAGTTGTATCGGAGCCATTTTTGCCAAGATGGCCCTACCAAATAATTGGATCCAATCGTGAAGCACTGCATCATCGAATCCTGCTCGGAGTCAACAAGGATGAGGGTATATGTCACTTATTTTGAATAATTAGACATTCTTCCTGATAAGGTGCAATGCGTTTGCTTATATGATTAAAACAAACAGATCAGGAAATTCCTCCCTACCTGTTGGTTCACTGCTTAAACGTTTGAATCTCAGGGTCAACCACAGGTTCTGCCTTGCCACTGCATACTTTTGTGACTGTGTCAGGATGAATGGTCGGGGAACAAAGCGATCGCCATGTCGAAAGCCTGTGGATAAAAGATTATCTTGGGCACAAAATTGAGTAAGCATAGAAGGATGGGAATCTAAGACCCCCTAGTATCGGGCGGTCACTTTTACCCAATACTGTTAAAACTTAAAAAATTACAGTAAGTTCCTTCTAGATTTAACGATCTCTGTTCGTACAAGGTACTTTTGCCATAACAACAAAGAAAAGGGGAACACATTTGAAACCGAGAAGTTAATCAATGCCAGCCCGATATATTCGTCTGATCTGATCCATTGATGATTAATTGGTAATGATGCGACTTTAGGAATTCGTATAAACTAAGAATTATGTTAAACTCACACTTATAGGCACATATGAATTGATTTATGGGCTTCGAAAATACTTTCTTGCGGAGGGAAATACACCAAAGTTGCCGAAAGTCTTCGCCTCCGATCACATTGGAATGGATCCGTTGGACATCTTAGCCTTCTACATCATTGATGAGGACTTTTTGCATCCGCTGCTGCTCCAGGCCACCGCATTTGAATACCAGGTTAGAGGTGACAGGCACGGTTCACTAAGCCTCACCATATCCTCTATATCTGTGTTGTTAATAACCCCTTTTAAGTATCGCTTAGATAAGGGAGTCTGATAGGCATTCCTTTTCCATTCAAAATATATAAAAAATAACCATTTGGGAAGTAAAAATCGAATAAAACTGACTCTTTTTTTTTCGACGCGGATACCTTGCCTTTTTTAAGTTATGTTCTAGCGCATTGCCGCCAACTTTTGGGTTCATTTGTGCCCATTTATAGACCTTTTTGGTGCCTACTCATAACATTTAAGTAGCACTTTCTACGTCATAGATACCAAGTCGGGCATTCTTTTGGAAGGAGTGGACACCGCTGCAGGTGCAGCACGCACTGGCCGAAGTGGCAGGAGATTACAACATCAAGTGTCCCCTTCTTGAATTCGCTGATGCTTATTCACAAGCTCCAAATAGTCAGGTTTGCTTGGCTTCGAGTCGCATGAAGGCTTTTGATCGACTGATGGCGTCTTAAAGTCACATTACTTCCTCATTAATCTAATTAGGATCAAAATCTTGCTTAAAAGCATTAAACATTTTATTACTTATTCTGTTTAGGTTTTTCTCTACTCCTTCGAACACCGATCTAGTGGATGGACATGGCCCAATTGGACAGGTGTGATGCAGGCCTACGAGGCCGAGTACATCTTTGGTGCACCGCTTAATTTGAAGTTTCAGATGGACTTTTACAAGTTCTCCGATGAAGAGCGAAAGCTGAGCGCCAGCATTATGCAGTATTGGGCCAATTTTGCTGCTACTGGGTACGTTTTATTTCTTCTTAGATTGAATGCTTTAAAATGCCTATTACGTTTAACTCAGTTGCAATGAGCCGAGATAAAATCCGTTATTATTTCTTTTTGCAAATAAGACTTGAAGCCAATTAAGGTGAGGGGTTACTCAGCCCCATTAAGATGCTTAAATAGCAGTCACGACTTTCTGTTTGACGATCTTGGCTTAAATAAGTATAAGGCCAACAAAACGCCTGATTGGTGCACCATGGGGGTACATTTCTGCAACAATGTGAAGCCAACCACCTTTGAATATACTAGAAGGCTAGTTCATACGGGATACCTTGGTATGTCGAGACTATGTCCAATGTTAAGTAGATTAGTATCAGAAAATTATCTGGAAAAAGAAAAACTTCTTTTACTCTCTTTTTGTCTTGATTCTCCTTGAAGTCTATTTCTGTGGTGTTTTGTTTGAAGGTCGCCGAGCTTGCATCCAGGCGAATTTCACACCCGCACCAAACGATTCCACTGGAACAACTACGAGATTCATCAAACCACCTTCAAGGGTGACCTTGAATTAGACGGTTCAAGGGAGTATCTAGTGCTTCAATTGCCCAATCCCCGAATTGCGCGCAATCTGAAGCGTCATCGATGCCTCTTCTGGCGTGAACAACTGCCCATGTTAAGACAACGACTTATTCCAAGTGTGTCTACTTAATTAAAATTAGTAGAATGTGAAGCATACATAAATTCGTCCAGACTAGCATTTTGTCAGCCAGCTGCACCTACTTGAGCGTTAATTTGTTGCCAACGTAGAAAAGGTCTAACGCAGTAGCACTTTTGCTACACCTTTACAATAGCAAGGATGTCTTGTGCACCCAAAACCACCGAATCCGCCCTTTGCGGGCTTCTTGTGCAAGGTGTTATTTGCATATTTCAAGGCTGGTTTATAGTACACAGGGCTTCTGTTAATAGCATCAACCTAATTCTGTAGCTTATAAATGATGTCCTGACCGATGATTGTCCAGAGTAGATTTATCAGTGCCAAGCACATTTGGGCCGAATCAAGACCCTCGAGCTTGTGTAGCACTTTAATTTAGTAAATTTTGAGCTGATCTTTCAATGCATTAATGCAGTTTTATCTACCATTTAAGTGGTGGCAATCATTGCAACTGAAATACGCTATCCTTTTCAGGATGGGTATAAAGTCAGGAGCTTATCCACGAAAGTGACTGTTTCTCTGTAAATTGGTAGTTGTTTTAGGAAACATTCTGCTGCGCTTAAAGCATTGATACCATTTGAATGCACTACGATACTTAGGGTCTCCTTACAGTGCTCTCTTTTAAATCTTCTGTGCAAAAGGGCATCTGCTTGGCTAATTTCTTTCCTCTTTTTATTCACGAAATGGACTGGTTCATGTTATGCTTGGCTGTGTTAATATCTCCTTATGTGTGTAAGTCAAAGGTTTCGGTCGAATAAAAGCTCCTGATGATGGTTTAGAGAAAGAGGATAGCATTCTATGCAACCAAGGTGATCACTATTCCCTTGAGATATTTGTCTTGAGACATTTCTCCCGCGATTTATATAGACTCACGCTGCCAGATGAATCCCACGAAGGAAGCAGAGCTCAAGCAGGTTGAAAAACCGGCTTCTCAACCATTGCAAGCTCCTCGAACCTCTGGTTGGGAGGTCGGGGCATTCCTACGCATCACCTCCTCGGCCTCAGCAACAACACGTACAATCATGCTGCTCGCCCTCGCATGCAATCTACTACCTACTTATTTGCTTTTTCAGTAGCAGCTTATTAATCAACTACCCCTCTATCGCAAAAAAGGATGTGAAAATGGGTTGTGAAATCTCGCGATTCCTATCATTTAATGTTTGGATACGTAAAACAGGAAAGTTTTTCTCCTCTTATTACACTTTACTATTCTCACTTAAAGTTATTTGTGCAGAAATTTGGAGACAATTTTTCCTTTTCCGCTCTCCTTTCACCCTCAATCAAGTAGCAATTGTAAGACCTGCGTGTTGTGAAAGGCTTTGTCCTTATTGACTACGGTTGTGATTTATTGCTATTTCTAAGTCGACTTAAATAAAGCAAATTTTGTTTTCAAATTAGCCTTTTTTGGAAAATGAGGAGGCATTTGAGGTTTAAAAATAGATGCAAACAGGGTCTGCGACAAAATACAATTCTAGGCGGTTTAGATCACACCACGCATTAGAGACTTGGCGGAAGTTCTAGGGTGTTGTAAAGTGCATTTGTATGATTGCTGGAAGGTAGAAAGGGAAGACAGAACCGACGAATCATGGTGTCGGATGAGGCGAACCCATATGCGACAATCGGTGTGAGGTAATGAGGTGCAGCAGGATAGACATTACTGCCCCACTGTTACGTTCCTAGTTTAAGGTGAAATTGTTGGAAGCGACTTTAGTATTTCGGCCTTATGACTGAAGCTCAATCGGTCCCAGAGATGTAAAGGCTGGCTTGGTATTGAAATTGCTGTAGAGAAGTGAGAAAAAGCGCAGTAGGAGGTTGAAGGGGTCTTGGAAGGTTGCCTTTCAATAGATGGATTAACGACTAGTTAATTTGCTAAAGATGAGGCTTTAAATGCACGAACCACCTCTTTCCAACTTACTGAGCCTCGTTTAAGCTACCAAATGAATAGCTACGATGCTGCATGGCTTTACGCTTCAATGTTCTTTTCTCATCAGTGGAAGCTTAATCACCCGCTCCCTCTGACATTTGACAACTCTACTCAGCTCAATTGTTTGTAAAATGGGCTGCCAGTGCCATCTGCTTGAAAAGGAACATCGACCACCGACGAAGCAGTTAAAGGGGCGCAAGAAATAAGGAAGGCAGGCGAGTGGATGCTTGTCTTCCTAGGCAATGGAGACTCACCTGTCTCAGCAGGGCACATTAGCAAGAGTCGGTGTCCACTGCCTTCCCCTTGCATCATCGTTATTGTCAATATCACCTCTCGTGAGTGATTTTTCAAGACGTTAGGATATTCTGCAAAGTCTTTTGCAGTCTGTATTGGTGCGATGATGCACTATTCAGGCACGAAAGGGCATCATGAGGAAAGGCGAGGAGGGTTGGAAGACTAATGGAGATATGGAAGAACGAAAAGACGGACGGATTAATGACCTAGGGATGTTGGTAAAGAATGACATTGCACACACATCCGGTGTCACAGCTTCCTCCCCTCGTGCCCCTTTCTACATCTCCAACTGTCGATTGGCTTATTTCATCGTCACCATGATTGTACTGGCAAAGGGTTGCCAGTCGTCTGTAGAAAAGGGCCCATCGAGCGGAAAGCCACTCATTGATTATTCCTTAAGAACCAATCAGGACTTAAAAAAAAACAAACTTATAAACTTTTAGGAAAATCCTCAAAATTATTTTTCCTAATTGACAACAGTGTTAAAATGGATATTTCCTCTCCAAAAATGAGGGAGAAAAGCCTTAGAATGTCAGACCGAAATGCCGTCCCCTGGGTGCCACAGACGGTTGGTGACTTCTGATTGGCTAACTGGCCGGAAGCAGCCGGCCACATTATTCATCCCACCCGGATGGTATTACTTTTAGGAGGCGTTTGGACGTTCCTAATCCACGCTGTTCATTTCTGACCCACCTATACCATTCAACTGTAATAGAAGGTAAACAGCTGGTGCCGGTGGTGGCTGTAAAAATAGCTTTATGGGGTTTATGATGCGTAATCAGTCGCCCTTTCATGCTAGACAACTGTCTCCCTTGCTACCTATTCCCTTACCTTCTCCTTCCACTTTTGAGCTGTCCATGGGACGGATGGATTGATGTGAGGTAGGTGGGTGGATGTATTTGTAATGAAAAGATAAAGAAAAAGCTGATGAAACGAATTGAGATGTGGTAGAAAATCAGATGGATGCTGCGACAATAGAATTGTCTATTTGGCTGTTAAGTCTGGTAACTCAATAGACAGAGATCCGCTTGGTCTAATGAATGCTAGACCTGCCTTCCATCAGATTTGATAAACGAATACTGGTTTCCCACACGCTGTCTCCTTGGCTTCGGTTCGCTTACCATCACCTCGAATCGCCCTCCAACACACAACAGGGATTGCGGGTGTGAAAGACGTCGCAAAGACGAGATAAAAGTCTAACTACCAAAATCCTTTGCAGGTTAGGGTTTCGGTGCAGATCCGGAGGAAGAAAAACAACTTATTAGCCATGATAACTTGTTGATGTAACTTCCAATCGGTTGTTTCTTTTGTATGCCAGCCTAGGACACCATGCTATATCGTTCCGTCAAAAAGTCTATAAAGGAAGCCGCTCTTTGCTTTTTTCCCGACTGTCGTGTCTTTAAGGGTGAATAAAGCAGGCTACCTTGTTTTTGGCATAAATCCTGTTTCTCGGTGGAAAAACATGCTTCTGAGTGCCCATTGGTGGCTGACGTGTCAATGAAAAGCATCGTAGTGTAGTAGATGTTGGGCTAGGAGTCCCATGGATCCACGCTCCCTCACTGAAGATGTCTCCTTCCCTTCCTGACACTGCACTCTATCAAGGCTAAGCGAGTAGCAGCCGGTTTACTAAAGCTCTGACAAATGTGAGGACCGTGCAAAGACGAATCATGGAGGCGGTGACATTGGCCTTCAGCGACCAGTCATTTTTATTCCAGTTCCACTCCCTTCTCATGTTGATAGTCTTCAAGTGAGTGGACGCACCATCCATCTATGTCGGTGCAGCGCCTCAGCCCTTACTTATGCACCGCATGTGTTATAACGGATTCGGAGGAGACGAGAAAGACCATGGGCATGCAAAGGAACCTAAAGCATTGAGAGACTTGTTAATTCTGTAGAGGTAAGGAGGAGTCCGTCCCTCCTTTTGTTCATGAAAGCATCAACAACAGGGAGTTTTTAAACTGAAAAAAAACCAAATTGATTATAGACATTAAGCCCGAAATTAAATGATTTGTTTTGAAATTCGTTTTTGCTTCCATTCGGCCGGCTACTTATATAAGGCGAGTAGTATAGTCTGGGTTGTGCATTTATAAATACTCTGACTCAATAAAAAGCTCCTTTTTTCTGTAAAAGCAAACACTGCTTCTTCCAAATGTTTTTGGGTGCACTTTCTTCCATGTGAAACACTTAAATATAAGCATAATTTCCTTTGGTGTCACAGATATGTGACGCTCGGTTGTTCCAGATCAAGGATCCCAAGTGCATCGATTCATTTATGGTTTTTAGGCATTCCAAAAGGCAACAAAATTAGTGGCATATGGTGCGTTTCCTCTAAAGAAGGCAACTTTTAGTACGTGGAGCTGCATCGGCTTCAGCGCTAGCTGCAACAAGGGTGTTTATTGCACGGAATATTTCCGGCGCTCACAGAATCCTCGCCGAAGTAATCACAAATCAAAGTGGTAGGGGAGCATGCTACTTACTGACTAACAGAGTAGGTGGTAGGTCAATAGCATGGCACGAATGTTACGCCGCCGAGTAGGAATACAAACAGAGGAAGCTGAAGTGCAAACCGAAGGACAAAAAAGGAGTAAGAAGAAACGGGCCTCATTCCCCACCCCATCATGAGGAACTAAATGCGGTTAGCGGCATCAGAAGAGTGTGATACAAACACCGTGAAAGAAGGTTCGTAATGGCTAAAAATACATCTTTGCGATGAGAATCACAACTGGGTTAGCTAGTGTAAGGGCGACATAAAGTGGCCGGAGAAGAATCTAAACCTATCTCTTGGTCATGGCCGTTACCACCACACACACATTTGTCTCACACTGGTTCTCTCCCCCCCTTCCCCAGCCCCATCAACACGAACCCCTAGGACTAGTTATTCCGTCTCGCACGTATTCGTTGCACTGTCTGATTACCGATACTGGTAAAAGGGTAAATATCCGTTGGAGCTTGGATAAGCGCCATCAGGAGGGTAGATTTGGAAAGAGAATACCGGCGTTCGGTTTGATAGGTTCCGTTGCTACATCGAAAATCTATTTATTATGAAATGTGACAGATTTATCTCGTCTAAGCCGACAAGTCTTCCTGTTGTGACCATTATCGAGGCATCAATCCATTTATCAATGATAGTGAGACGTAGGGCATGAAAGGATTATGGAAGGAGGCGGTGATGCCGACAGCGTGTACACTGCGACATCCAAATCATCCATACCTGGACCGTCTTTCCTTCCTCCTTTTATCCATGCCTCGTTGAGTCCACCAGCCCTCAACTTCTATCGTCTCTAGCTGGCAGCTGTGGCCCACCTTGCCACCTGACCGATGTAAACACCTCGTAAATAGGTACAAGCACAGACTGCCGGCCATTGTATGGAGGCAGATGAGAATGTTCTGCCGTGTGGACTAACCACACAGCGGTTAATGATTATGCTAATGGGCCCTAAGTTGTACAAGTGGAGAGAGGAGGAACTACACTGACTTACTCATTCACGTCCTCTCAACTGGCCGGTCGGTGTTGTCCACTTTCTGGGAGTAAAGAAGTATCGCGATGATCGGACAGATGTCTGGTGAAGCAGGCGATCGGGCTTTCACAGACGAGGATTGAAGCGTAAAGCCACGCAGCGGCTCAGTCGGTTGTAATGGAGTAAAAGCGTGCGTTCAAAGTGTGGGATGGCGAGTTAGGTGGTGGTGGTGTGCGCATGGATAGTAGATGTTATCGAAAAAAGCCTCAGACGTGGTAGTGCGCCATATAAATGCGCTCAGTCAGTCAGTTGACTAGGCAAAGGAATAAGTGTATATCCATTATTGTGTGGACTAGGTGGAAATTCAAATGAATGGTAACAACATATCCATCAATTAATTCATCTTTTAATTACTACCCATCGGAATCATTTTTCTTTTAAACCAATTCTAAGCACTGGGCAATTGTGCTGCCCTGTTACGAATACTCATAATGCCTTGTTGTAAAGCTTTCACAAAGATAATCTCTCCGTCGGTCGACCCAATTGTAATTCTATCCATAAAGGCTCAAGGCTCCGATCACTTCCAGGCGTTCCATGGCATCGAAGCTTCCTAAATAGTGCATGCGTTTTAAAAAAGGAGTCCTCATAGCCTACAACAAATCAGTGGTTGATGATTGGCGGATCAATTAAGGTCCGTTGGATGATCAGTTAGCCAAAGATGGCAACCCAATGTTAAGCGTGACATTTATAAATATCACGAGTTCTTTAAACTAAGAATCGACTTTACTTTTCTGTAATTTCGGCCGAAATGATCAAGTGGTACTTACTCTACTAGAGGGTAGTCGCTACCAGTGATCCTCAAATAAAAGGCCAAACAACATCAATTAATATCGCCTTCCTATTTCAAGATACCACCATTCACTTTTACAAAAGTGATCAAAACCAATGTAAAGTTTTTAGCATCAAAATGAAACACTTGTTTCTGTTCTAGTTTTGAAGGATTTGGGCAACCTAAAAAAATTGAATTGGACCCTTAAGCTGGCTTAAATCAAACTCGGCGCACGCTTAATTTCGAAGGTCATCTCATCGGCTATTTACCTCGAAAACCGATTTTACTTAGTTAAACATACAATTGAATTTAATATAAAGCCTTTGTTGGACTCGGAGTTAATTAAGTAGTACCGTTTTGCTGAAAAGTCATTTGATCACTCTTATTGTCGTTTATTGCTTCAATCTTCATTGTTTTTCTTTTCTTTGTACTTTTCCAAATTCGTATTTCACACAATGGGAACTTTTAGGAGCCATCTAAAAAGTTGATTGAATATGTCTAGATCACGTGGCAAGCAAGAGCATTCTTCTCTTTTTATGTTAGGCTTTTCATGTGGAGCGCATCTGCAGCCGCAAGGCGGCAGCCCAGCGCTCCACTTCAGTATGTTAGCTGACATAACCTATGCAATCAATTTCACGCCCCGCACACGCGGAGACACAGTTGCGCCTATTGGTCAACCTTCCCTTCCCAATGGTGACCAATCAGACTGAGCCTCCGACTGTGCAGGCCACTCGAGGGGGAGGTAGGCAGGTATGCATCCAAGCGGGCACAAAACCCAGACGCCAGGGTGTATTTCGTCGTCAACATTGAAAGGAGGAGAAGAAATAGCAGCCCAGGAGACGTCGCGTAAATTTTCATTTCTCCTCCATCACTGTCACTGTTGTTACTAATGAAATGTTCCCCAACACGCGACGTGCTTCGCTGCCTAGCAACCCAGCTGCAGAGGCAGCGACCCGCCGGGAATGTCGAACTTTCGAACCCCAGCAATGGCGTCGATCGGTGTGCAAAAATTGCTTTCGATCAGAGCCTGAACACGTCGCTGCTACTAACGTTGCTCCTTTACCTGCTGTTTCTGTAACAACCGCTTCAGTGCCTACACTGGAGTCAACTCCAGTGGCGGTCAATGCCTGGCCAGCAACACCGGCGTTAAGTCGGAAGTCAACGTCAGCTGGGACAATGGAAGCACCACAGATGAGGATGGGTGGACAACCTCAGGCGCCAGGCAGAAGAAATGGACAGAATGCACAGAGGTGAGTAAAACAAGTCGGTGAATTGCTGCCTAAGAATGTGTCTGTTTAACGTTATTCGCTGTCGACTTTGTACAAATGAAATCTATCAAATGTAAGATATGGCCTCAAGGTCAAAAATGCGCAACACGTGATCATTGTCAGTTGATAACATCTTGATGCAATAAGTCGTTTCCCTTCAGGTTATAAATTGTTTTGGGCTTATTTTTTTATCTAGTAGGTAAAATTCTAATAAAACATGCATTTAGGAAATGAAGTTTTATCTTCAGATTGCTTCCATTGTCGTACATATGTGACGCGCGTTCATTATCGGTTTATGATGTCTGGCTACGCCAAATCGCAGTGATGGTAAAATGCCTAGATTAGGAGCAATAGAGCAAAAGCAAAATTTATGGTCTGAGAGCAACCACATGCATGCATAAAACACACATTTATGGACTGTGGTTGTCGATTTCCCATTTTCCTCTCCTCCCCCACCTCTCCGTATCCTGCCAGGGAAGAGGTGGAACCGTTTCGGTGCCTATACTTGCAGCATAAACAGAAAACTAATCGGTCGTAGGTGCTGATTAGTTTCCCTCCCCTTCCTAAAGGAGGAAGATCGGGTTTCCAAATCGTGGGCGGGAAAAATATCCCACTGCCTAGGCGAATGCATTGATGACCTTCAACGGCTCCTCCTTGTCCATGTAAAGGAAAATCAATGAGAATCTTTTTTCCTTGAAGGAGTGAATAGGGTTACACAAGTAAGGGAGCACGGTGCATCCTTGCTACTTGCGAGTCGAATAGGCGGAGGTGGATGGAGGTGGAGAGCTTTTACCAATGAGCATGATAATGTTTTTTCCCAAGAACGCTCATCGAGAGGTTGTCTTTGGTTATTACCAAAAAAAGAGGAAATTTCGAAAATAGTTGTTAGCAAGGAAAGTAGCCAATAGGGGGAATTTCCCTTCTCTCTCCAATTGCTGGTAGAACAGGAAGGCTTTCGCCTCACAAGCTTGTCAGGAGGGCAACGACAAAAATGAATGGACAATATCGGTTGTGTGGAAAATCTGCCAATCTGCTACAACAGATCACTTTTTTTCCTGTCACGTTACGTGAAAAGGAAGAAAACAACGCACCGACTGACGTTCTGACAGGCACACTGGCTCTGTGATACGGCGAGAGCAAATTTCATTGGTCACTGCCAGGTTACGCATCATGACAGGTTAAAGGACTGGGTAAATCGTGTCGTCCTCTTATTTCCCATCCAGATCAAGTTTTTTTTTTTTTTCAAGTCATGGTGGACAAAATTAATGGCAAATTTTGTTGCATTTATCCAAAAAGGGAGAAATTTCATAGGCTTCGCTCAACCCACCCTCCTGTCCTCCCCTTAAGCCGGCACGCGATTGGTCGAGATATTTTCCTTTAAAAAAAGGGGTAAAAAAATGAAACTAATGGTCAATATTAAAAAGATAAGGCAGGAAAAGAACTGCTTTTTATTTTTTGGATTTTTTAACCTAACTTTTATTTGGTGGGACTGGTGGAGCCGTTGTGATAAAATCCCTCTCCGGTGGAGGCACGAAAGGGAACCGAGGAGAAAATTTTGCCTTCTTTTTGAGAACATAAAGAACGCAATTTTTTACACAAATGCAATGAATTTAAAATTTGCGGAAAATTTTAACCAACATAAGTTGCGTTTGTAGTTTAACCAGTGCCCGCTCTTTTCACTGTCCTTCAGCAAATAATTACCAACATTCTGACAGATTGTAGTCATTCCAGGTGACAAGACAACACATATGTTAATAACTGGAAAGGACAGGCTATTTAAAAGCACATTATTTAAGACAATAAATTTATTTCCACAACCACCTCCAGGGTAGCACAAAACAGTGGTTCATGCAACAACAGCAGGAATCTTGTCCATTGCTCCGTCCAGACGGCTACAAGGGAGGAAAGGCATCTGCGTATTACTATTTTGGAGAAATTTTTGTTCGGTAGGGGTCGGCTTTGGAGCACCTTAGCCTTGCCTGACAAACACTTTAAGGCCTTTGTAATCACTGAATCTTCGCCTGTTCTTTCTCTACTGCACTCGGGCAAATTTCGCTTCATTAAAACACTTTTGCCCTCTGCGGAACAATTGAAGGCGCTGTTTTTGTTTGCAGAGATGGGTTAATGAGGGCACACAGACATTTTACTCCTCTCTGACTTATCGAAAGTCTCCCTCTACCCATCCTTTAGAGTTAGGCCCTGCCAACGGTAACACCATTGACAGCAATCACATTTTATACACTTTTTCCATCGACACTTGACAAGTTGAGTGTGTTCTATTAGACAAGCTAGTATTGTGAGGGACTTAACGTCAAAAATACAGCGGAGGCACTTCAACCACTCAAGCTGTACCTTTGCTTTATGTAATCCTGCAAAGATGTTAAGTCGCTGGCTGAGAAAGAGGTGTGTTTATGCAAACTGCCCTGCTAAATACAATTAGACTGATAAGTACGACCTTAGTAGCGCCTGGCACATTCTCCGAAGTAACTGAGGGAAAAACGCATCACTTATTAGTGCAGGAAAGGGAGGGTGACCACCCTATTCCAATAAACATTCCACAGAACAAGAATACGTCTCACGGAGACGGAAGCGCCCATGCTGTTAAACACAGCAAAATAAACTATTAAATCACTACAGGTATATGGCCACCTACTTAAATGGTAAAAAGTAGCAGCGCTGAGAAGACCCTCCTACGGCGGAGTGGGGGGAAGGCGATCATGCTACTTATTAGCTCACAGAAAGGAAAACGGGACAGCAGCCCGCGCATGCTGAACTTCCCTTGTACTTGAGCCCACATCTGAGCAGGCTGCCTTCTCGTATCATTTTTTTTTCCTCACTTTGATTTTATCGTGCCACGGACTTTGAAAAGGTCAAAAGCAAACGCACCGGAGTGGTAGATACAAACCTTTACATTCGGGCGCTTTAAACTTGCTTTCGGTTTGTGACCTCATTTGAAACATGTTTTTAGATCAAGATGAGGCTTGGGTCAAATCCACGACGTGGCAAAGTGGCTCATTGCAAAATTTTGAGGTCACTCTTAAGGATGATGCAGCAAAAATTGCCTTAAATTTTGCTGCTCCAATGGGAAAATAAGGGCTAATTAAGACCTTATTAGGTCAAAGTAAACGGCTGATTGTTAGCAATGTCGAGATTTGACGATTTAGATCGGCTGAAGACCTGCACAGAGGACCTCCTACGGGCCACAGGGGCACCCCGGCCCCCATTCAGGCGCCCCCACCACAGGCAATGGGCCCGGATCGGGGCACACAAGTGGGCCCTGGTGGAGTCTTCTCGTCTGCCTCGAGTATTGACGCGAGATATGTGGAGGAGCTGGAAAATGACTTCTTCGATTTGGAGGACAAATACGATGCTCTGGCAAGAGAACGCAACGATCTCTCGTTAGAGCTGGAGGCAAAGGCGAGGAGTGTTGAGGAGCTGCAGACCTCATTGGAACAGTACAAGGAGAAGGTCAATACGTTGGAAAGAAGATGTACTCACTTAGAGGAGGAAATCAAGAGTTATAGGTAACTAAAAAAGAACTTTAGCGAGTTGAGAGGCAGTTGAACAGTTTTCTGACATGCTCTCTGTTATTCTTTCACCAGAGAAAGGCTGAGATTGCCAGAAAGTGACCAAGGTGGAGTAGCAGGCGGTGCGGTTGACATGAAACCTAGTTTGAGTGCCACACTAGAAGGCAGTGAATGTAACGATGATTTGAAGTCGCGACTGAACCAGGTGGAACAGTTGTGCCAGGATGTGATGGAAGAGAACGAGGCATTGAAAGAGGAAATAGAGGAGATGCAGCGAGAGATTGAGGAGATGCATGATCACTTTCAAGTAGGTTAAAATCCTTAAGTCGATTTAAGTAGTAGTGACCACACTTATCTCGATAAATTTTGGCTCCTTATGCTTCTACCCCCTGATTGGTAGGAAGAGGACAGAGACAGCATGCGTGAGATGCAGCGTGACCTTGAGGCAGCCAATAAGACGTGCAGGATCCTTCAATTCAAGCTACGCAAAGCGGAGCGTCGTTTCGAGCAGGTGGAGGCTGAGAGAGCCAGTTTGGAAGAGCGTCTTTCACGACTGGAGTCCCAACTCTACAGCGAAACTGACATTGGTCACATTCGGACACTTGAGGTGAAGTCAATTGAGCAAATTTGACGAGACAAGTTGGAAGGTCCGATAGACCTAGCGTGGAGTAGAAGGGTGGGATGCACTTTTCTGTGATTAGCTGCATCTTAGGTTTGGATTGAATGAGCATGTCGCTGAAACATAATTTAAGTAGTTTAACCAAACAAAGGAATTAAATTGGTAGGGACTGATTCATTTGTCCAAATTTTCATGCATTTAATTTTTACCGATGAGCCGTGTGGCCATAATTAGTTGGGGCTTGGGGGAGGGTGGACAGTAAATGCCTAGAATCTTACCATGATCGAGCTTTGGCCGAAGAAACAGGGTGACATGACGTCAGCAAACTGAAAGCTATGCTCATGCGTCCCCTCCTTTAAGCCCTCTCCTTTCGTCTGTCTGCCTGTATCTATCAGTTCTGTTCTGTTTTTGAACGTCATACATGAAGTAAACTAGCCATGGGTCGGCACGGTGGAATGCAGGAAACACACGAACCTTGGGTTAATTTCTAGCCAACAATCAGCCTGCACTTACTGCTGACATTTGCAATCGTCTTCAGGAAGAATTGCGAGTTGCCAAGGAGGTGACAGTTCGTCTTAACAATGAATTAGATATTCTGGAGGAGAAACGCCAGTTCTACGAGGATGAGAACCACCAACTAAAGAATGAGCTGCAAATATGTCAGAATCGACGAATCAACTCTGAGAATGAGGTGGATCGACTGCGATTGGAGGTAAGTGAGACGGCTTGGAAAATTTGCCAGTGTGGCCTTAAGCCTATTCCTAAGTGGAAATCAGGGGAACGGAAATGTAAAAAATGTTTAAATTATTTCGCCACTATCTTCCACTCCATTCTCCCCCTAAAGGGTGCCTAACGTTGAGTAGCCCCCAAAAGGAATACATTTCCTGCATGCAGTCAAGGTGCATCGAGCTCCTAGGGCTTAAGTCACTTCTGCCGACTGCATTGACTAGCGCATGTGGTTAATAGATTGAAGACATCGCAAGGGCCTGGAAATTGTATCAAGTCAATGAAGTAAGACATGGCAAATACCTTACCAACTTTCCACTTCTTATTACCACGCTTCAAGAACTTGAAGGATTCTCTTAAAATGGGATTATATTTGCATCCCTAAGAATTCCCTGTGTGGTTTTATTTGACTTGGAAAGAAGAAAGGCTGCAAGAATGCTATTTGAAGGTGTCAATGGATGACAGATGTCAAGTTTTTCCTAGCAAACCGGTTGAGTTTGCAGTTAAGTGCAGGAGTCACCAGCACCTTAGTCAAGGTGACCGTGGACTTTTCGGATAGTGGTTAAGCTGAGTACCTTCCTGTCTTGAACATTAAGGGGATTCTTCGCTCCCGAACCCCCACTTCACTTCTCAGTTTCGATCAATTCATCTTAGAGGGGAGCTTAGATGCTAGAGCAAAGACTTTGTCTCGTACTGGGCCTTCGATCAGTTGTCATCACATCCATGACGCAAAGCGAAAAGATAGGATGATAGATGGGGCAGATTTATCTGCATCTTCAAGTATAATATTGGTAAACCCGCCCTCTACTGATTAGTAGCATGAGTAGTATGTCTCAAAATAACAATTGCAAGTTTTTTGCCAATTTTAAGTGCCAATTTGAATAGTGGTTTATCGAAACAATTCAAAACAAATTCCCAAGTTTTTTGGCAGAAGAATTTTCATTCATAGGGACATTATAATTATAAATCAACTGCACACATGCAAAGTCCACTTGTTCCAACACCGCCCAAATGATGAAGTGGAGTAAGGCGAGAATGGATGCACACCTGTACTGCTTCTACAATGGCGATCTGGTGGCATGGTGACTAATAGCACACAAGTACAATCGATGTGCACACTTGTGCGTACCTGGCTGAGGGAGATCGATAGGTAGTACGTGCGGACGTTTGTGCGCGTGGGTGCAGGTGCGCGCGTAGTTTTACGGATGGACCCATGCACTAAAACAAAAAGGACAAAACTGGCCCGCTGGTTTTTTTATTTGGCGTGAGGCATGGTGAGCAAGACTAAGCGTCGGCTGCGGTAGAGTTAAAGGGTCTTTTCTTACAAAGACAGAAGATGGGTGATTACCTTGGCAAACGTAACTAAGCTGTGATTACATTACGTAAACGGTGCACAAGGGGGTAGAAAAGAGATATATCCCTCCTTTCCTACCCGCTGATGACGCGCCTTCAAGTATTACTTACCATTTTAACATGGCGTTAGACGGCAGTATAAGTAAAGGCGAAATAAAGCAGCATGTTGGAAAGTGGCAATAAGGTGGAAATAAAAGTAGCTGCTCCTAAGTGCGAATGATCTTCATGGGGGCGAAACTCTAAATAAAGTTGGAGTTTTAAATGCAAGCTTTACAAATGGTAAATGTATTCATCTCGGGCAAATTTTGGACGAGTTGCCAATAAAGGCTTGCAATCAGGAAGGTGTATGGGTCCTTATTTGGATAAAGGGAAAAACGTTTCAATATGCATGTAGGTAAAACTTTATTTAGGAGTGCAATGTGAGCTATTTGTAATTAAGACAAAAGCTTTAAATTTTCTGCAGGTAAAGAGTATTTTTAAGCTAAAAACCTTTTTTTTGCAAGAGAGGCATTCATGTCTTTCAATTGAGTGTGTTTCAACTCATAGTAGTTGGTGAACTATATTTAAACGCTCAAAACCTTGGGTAAGGCGGCGATCTGGCACTTGGTCTACTTGTGTTCATGCTCGAATAGTCATAACTTCCCTTATATTTAAAAGCCATTTTATTAAACGCACCAATGTGCAAGGCAAACAGCTTAAAAATCTAAAGGACGCTTGTTTCTTGCAGCAAAAGCATATTACGTTGCTTCGTCCCCCTTTAGCTTGACAAATTGAAATATGAGAGCCGATTCGCTGATCGCGGTCCTCTGCAAATCACCGACAAAAAAGCCGTACGTTTCTCTTTGACCAAAAATAGCCTTGGTTCCTAAAAATGAGTGGATACTCTTCTTTTTCTCATTAGGGTCGTCAATCTGCGACTACTGCTACGCCTAACGCTACATTCTCAACCGAGCAAAGCGAGCTTGTTCGCGCCCTTCAAACAACAAAGGAACGTGAGGCTGATCTCTCTGAGCAACTTCGATTTGCAGAGGAAGAGCTTCGCAAAATGAATCGCAGAATGGCGGAGGCACAGGCGGACAATAATTCTTTGACGAGACAGCTCGAACGCCTTAGTATGCAGCAGGTGAGCCAATCCCAACTTAACGAAATCGAAAGTTCAATGCTTCCTTACAACCGAATTTTATTGTCAACTTGCCAGCCATGCGTGGATCTTTTTGCAGATTTAATTGTTCTTCTACACGTCGAATGGTAGGAATGTGACTTGTTACCATTTGTCAAGTGTATGAAAGAACTGAATTGCCACATTCCTCTTTCTCAGATAATGCCTTGCACTCCATGTGGTAGAGGCTATCTTTTCTGGTCACTTGTCAACCATGTCCTAAATAGCCAGTTCTTATGTACACGTAGAAGGAAATGGACATGGCAAGGGCATAATTTTTCCTTTTTTGACGAAGTCTCTCATGAAAGTGGGCTTTTTAACTAACTCCTGCTCCTTGAAGAAGAAATCGCGGATTTTCGTCGAGATTCGATGGTGTGAATAAACATGACCGTTGCATCAAATCCACCCATTCATAGTGTGTGCGCATCGTTATGAAGCTAATGTGTACACTTTGTCCAAATGGTGAAGTGGACGTAATGGGCACCTCTGTGCGTTTCGGGATGCACGAGGACTAATTGCACACACAGCCCACTCACCATCTTGTGCGCATTCGCTGCACTTTTGTTACTTTTTTCAGAGTACCGAAATGTGTTTATCTTCGTTTTTAGTAACGTTTTGCATCTGTGTAAAGACAAATTAACCTTTTTTCTCTAGGTGCGTGGCGAAAGTCCTAGAGCGACGGCATCTCAGGTTAAAAAAGAACTGGCTGCAACACAGCAAGAAGGTATTTTTTCTTGTTGTCACCCACTTTTCATCCAACTCAAACAATTTAACGGTGATTTTTTCTTTTAAGTTAAGCGAGTTGAGGTTGACGAGAACGCCGAAAAGTTGAAAGCGGTGCAGGAGGAACTGGAAATGTACAAAGCAACCAATAAGATGGCGACTAAACGAATGAACCAATTAGCAAACGAGTTTCTCACCCTCAAGGTTAACCATCGTGAAGTTGATTGGCTAGCCAAATACAATGATGCTGTTGAGTCGCAGAAGGACGCTGAGAATCAGGTACTTGGAATTGAAATCTGTGATGAAATAATTTTATCATCGAAGCACAGTCGGCATGTATTTTATTCCAGATTAATACGTTGAAGCGAAAGCTTGCTGATGCAAGTGGTGATTTGCCTAGTTCCGTGGTGGCTCGAATTGAATCAAGACGACCTTCCCTGAAATCGTCGGATTCTAGAGCTGCCATGTCGAAGGAGTGGCTGTTGCAAAAGCTGGATAACTATGACAAGGAGATGGGTGAGATTGCTGCCTCCTAGTTTTTTTTCCAATGGGCTATTAATTACACTAATTTATTTTGTCCTTAATTTAGCCGACCTTGAGACAGAGATGTCAGTGTTGCGAGACACAGCGAACAATGTAAAACTACAGTCACAGAGAATGAGTGAAGAGCTTTCTGAATTCAAGGCAGAAGCCGATCAAAGAGAAAGAGAATTTAGAGAGCATATTGAGCACTTGGAGAAGAAGGACTTCGTCATTAGTAGCCTTCTAGAACTTATGGTTCAGAGGACTAGTCTTCTCCAGGAGCAACTTGAAAGGTTGGTAGTATTTTGACCAGTTTGATCATCTAACAGTTGCAGGGTTGGGCCTTGGACGGATAAATGGCCCAACACCCATTCACTAATCAAATTACAAATAAGCCGTTTGCCCCCGCTGTAGGTCTAAATCGGCTGAATCAGAAAAGTCATCCAGCGGGACTGAGGATGAAGTGAAAAATCTTCAACAGCTGCTGGAGAAGGAACGCGAGAAGGCACGGATTTTGGAGATCCAGTTGAAATCTGGTGCTTCGAGCATTCCCCGCCCAATGTTGAGCGAAAACGAGCGGGCAAGGTTGAAGGAGATTGAGGTCTTGAAGAGTCAGGTATGTGTATGCCAAAAACTGTATTTATTAGTTAAATATGACCACTGTTAATGACTATGTACCATTGCTCTCAGAAGCGACATGGAGTAATGTAGAGGTCTAAGTAGGTCATGCCGATATGGGGTCGCGAGACACTAGTGGAGGCCAAAGAGGGAAGGCGAATAACAGGAATTGAAGAGTTATCGTAGTTGGATATCTGCAGATGTTTTTGCTTTCTTGATTATTTTATGTCTCCAACAAGCTTTGACTGGTTATTTATGAGAGTTGCGACCTGCTCTGCTGAGTGCTTCATTTTTTACCACACATCACAGCTGGAGGAGAAGGAGGAGCAGATAGAGGACCACGAGAGCCAAATTCGTGAATTGCGGGGCCGTCTAGAGAGAGCCAAAAAGATGAATGAGGCAATGAGGACGTTGATTGACAAGGACCCTACGGAGACATCTAGAGCCCCGAACACTGCACTGGGTGGTGCCACTTCACCTTCGGCTCCAGTAGAGACCAAACAGACGGCTCTGGAGATATCGAGCTACCGACGAGAGATTGACTCTATGCGAAAGGAGATAGCGATCGTAAGTTTAGTATATTCTAGCATTTGAGTCTAAAATGGAGAAAAGTTGTCAGAAATGTACACATTTTGGTGTTCTGTTTTTAAAAAGAGAGAGGAAAATGGCGTATTTCAAGGCTGCGAAAGCGAGTGAGTGAATTTAATTTGTCTTTCCATGTCGTGCGAGTAATTCAATTGGACTAATCGACTTTCCCTACGGTGTGGCATAAAGGCTATCGCCTTGAGGTAAAGATGACTATGGAAGGGGAACGGTTTCCTGTGAACATCGAAGATTGTGTGTAGGAGGTATGCTTATTTGTACTCTCATCGCGAGCTCATCTTTCTCGACATGTATGCTCAGTCTGGGACGAAATCCTCTTTCAAGTGGGGCTCTCGCTACTTCCGAGCATCTACTCCTCCTCTTTTACAGCTTCAGCAGAAGGTGGTGCAAATCGAAAAGATTCGGGAGAAACTGCTGCTTGAGAACAAAGACCTCCAAGAGGAATTAAAACTCCGGGAAGATTCTCTCTTTGATCAAGACGACGAACTGGAGAAACGAAATGCCGATCTGGCGAAAGCAAAACGTGCGCTTGAGTTGATGCAAGTGGAGGTGAGCCATTGGTTGACCCACTGAAGTTCGTTATTGGTTGCTGCAGCTGACCAATTATTTGCCTCCAGCTCAACGAGGCTCGTAAGGGATTGGCTGCCGCAAGAGCACAGGAGGGAATGAGCATGAAAATAAGTTCAACATTGGCTGAAAATGAACGTTTGAAATCGGAGCTCAGACGTCTGGAGGATGAATTAAGAGGTGAGGTTGAGTAAAGCATGTTTTCCTTAAGTGGTTGGAAAGTTTCTTTCTTACACAAAGGGTTCATAGTAAATGCCTTGAGCGTAATGCCATGCCATTAATTTAGTGAGAATAGGAGTTATTGCATATTTTGGAAGTGTTTCTTCGCACTCCTTCTGCGCGGCAGGATAAATGACCGTGTGCCAAATTGCTAGCACTATTGCTCATATGTGGCAGTATTGTTTGCGGCTTCC
Source organism: Taenia solium (assembly GCA_001870725.1). Classification (NCBI taxonomy): domain Eukaryota; kingdom Metazoa; phylum Platyhelminthes; class Cestoda; order Cyclophyllidea; family Taeniidae; genus Taenia; species Taenia solium. Next base: position 76,936 of record MIEF01006780.1, read on the forward strand.
GAAAGTCGCTTTAATAGCTAGACAACGGTCTGCTGAGAACGTACTGCCCAATCAGGAGGTAGTAAAAGGCAGTGTGATGGGTAAACCTTTTTAGGATGATCCTTAAAGAGAATCGAAGGGACTACATTCGGATTTCCATGCGAAAACTCCCCGAACCTCGCCATTCATTGCAACATTTATCTACGACAAACATGAGGACAGGGGTGTCGTGCCTTCTGATCTGTTTCCAAAGTTCATTATTAAACATTACCCTAAGGGTTGTTTTAATTAATGGAAACACACTTTCACCTCATTACTGGTAGTCGTGACCTGATTTTGGGTAAAGGTAGGACCTGTCAAAACCAGTCGCCATTTTTTGGGAGTGGAAATTTTGTCGTTCACAGCTCATGGCTTCCGTAACCAACCAATGAAACTACCCCCAATCTTCATTGACATCCATTGACGTCGATTTCGGCGATCCAAGTCATCACCGGGGTTGGACTGTAGCACACCGTCTTTGGGGGGGGGGGAGACTGGCGATGTTGAGGAGTTGCAGACATGGAAAAGAGACTGTGACATGAGGATGCCTATGTTAGGTGACTTTGTCAACCACATCGCTCGTCACATAATCGTCAAAATCCTTCCCTTCCAGTCTCCAACTCAAATCTCGACAAGGCCCAAGCAGCTGAATTAGAAGCCTCCGAAAAATGCAAACAGCTAGCACAAGAATTAAAGAACAAAGAAGGCCTTGTTCGCGAAAAGGATGACCTTCTAAGCGAGGTGAAGAAGGATTCACAGAGGCTTGATGAGGAATTGAATGCGGCGCGCCAGGCTAGCACAGAGGCACAGACGAAGGTCAAGAAACTTGAGGCCACCATAGTTGAGCTTCAAAAGAAGTGGGTTTGTGAATCTTTAGGCTACCCATCCGGTGGGTGTTTTGTGCAAAAATGAATGACCGTGCATTACTTGCAGGCTTCAACAGAGGGAGGGTATGGGCGGGTGGCGGCCCGACTCCTCCCCCGACAGCGGAATCGGTCGCGATGGAAGCCGGGACAGTAGACGCATGGAAATGGATCGTCTTCGACGAGAATGCACCGCTCTGCGTCAAGAGAGGGATGAAATCGCCAAGGAGGCGCGTCGTGATAGACAGATGTTTGAAAAACGCCTTCAGGAAGCCTGCAACCGCTTGGTAATATTTCCACGAAATAAAACCAACCTTTAGAATGTGGGTAGAAAATAAATCTCGGCATTTTACAGAATTCTCCGATGGACGCACCCGCTGGTATAGTCGGTGGCTCCGGTGTCGGCGGTGATCTCTATTCTCGAGCTGTTGCTGAGACACAGATCAACAAAAAACTCAATTTGTTTAATGAACTTGTTGCCAAACAAAATAGCATCATTTCACAGCTCAAGATTAAGAATGAAATAATTCAGAACAAGATGCTGGAGTATCAACGGAAGTATGCCAATCTGAAGGAGCAGTACGAGGCGGAGCAGGAAGCCTGGCTATCGGAACGCGTTGTTCTCGAGTCCAAAGCAAAGGAGGTGAGTTAGTGTGCGTCTCGATGCTGGATTTGGACATGTGACTAATTGTGAGCTTTTGATCTTTGTAGCAGGAGGAAAGGAAGAACACAATAGCAAGCACAAGGAAGTCACTGCAGGAGGCCTCTATTCGGTTGGCAGAGGCTGAAATCAACTTCGAGAAGGAAAGGCAGAAGTTTGAGCAGGAAATGGCTAAATTAGAGACGGAAAAGTCTGAAATTAAGGTGAGAGCAAGAGTGAGTCCTCCTCTAAGGCTACAGTAGGTTTAAACTTGTTAACCCTATTCTTTTGTTTTGCAATATTTTAATGGAATACCTCACCCTACTACTTACAACTTGTAAGTAGGGCTACCATCAAAGGGCCAGCTGGCACTTTCTGGCCATAAAAATTTTTCCTCCCAGGTACAGTTGACTCAGCTGAAGGAGCAGCAGAAATTGCCAAAAGTATTGCAGCGCTTTAGCGCCTCACCAGCCCGCACTGGTCATATTAGTATGATGAATGCTAGCGCCTCCTCTAACGCCGCCAACGCGGAAACCGCACGACGTCTTGACTCCGCCGAAAGAACGATAGCCCGTCTGAGGTCTGAACTTCAGCACCGGCTTGAGGCTCAGTCTCAAGCCACCATTGCTGCAATCCAGGAAGCGGAGGCTGCGAGGGCAGCTGCTGAATGTCAAATGGAATGCTTGAACGAACAGTTATTGCAAGTAAGTAAAAGGTGTTCTGGTACATCTCTCCCTATCGCCTCGGTGGATAGAATGTAGACTTCTGAGTTTTTCATGAGTCGTTACTGTTGAAACGAAGTATTGGGAGGTTACGGACGCTGGCGAGGATCCTTGAATCCTAGATCTTCATTTTTTTGTAGCTGAATCTGTATCGCGAACAGGCTGAGTTGTTCAGAGAGCGATTACTAGATTCGGAACAGGGAGCGGATCGGGAATACAAGATTTGGACTGAGGAGAGAGAGGATTTACTCTGCCGAATTGAGGATTCACGAATTTCCGTTGAACAGTGGTGTATTCGCCTTGCCAACAGAGTGAGCACTTTTATAGTCCGCGGTCCACCAATTGCATTTGAGGCCTCACTTTGAATTATTTTGCGTTCGTTTAGGAGGGAATCGAGGGCATGAAGTCGGAGGAGATTATTAACGATATCGTCGCTGAAATGGAGCGCTGGCGCACCTGTCGGCAGCATGTGCCCGTATTCCGACGGTGGGTTTTTACCATAAAACTTTTTTTACTTACAAAATTTGAAGTAGCTTTTGTTTTTACAACGTAATATTGGCTGCTTATAGGACATGTTCCCTTGATGGGCAGTGTCAGCGGTAAGTTTGGTAGCAGATTAGGTTTGTTAACCCTCACACGCCTACTAATTCCCTTACTTATCAGGAGAATGCACTTTGTGCCTTATTGATGGTCTGTATTTTTTTAATTTAAACTTTTCTAGGAGTAGTTCCGCAGGTCCAGCAATGCTTGGGTATGTGCTACCTCTCTACACCTCGTTGCGTTGCAAAAGACGCCCAGGCAAATTTGAGTGGTGCATATGCGCGCGCTTAGTTGCTTTCGAGACCGCTAACCGGCCTTAGTTCATCCGCTTTTTGCTTATGATCTGACTACATTACGAGCATCGCTACTTAAATGACTTCAGCACACTGCACCAAGACTTAAAACAAAGTGACATCACTAAAGGCTGAATTGCTTCGCACTGGCATTTCCCCAACTTTTTTAAAATCAGCTGCCTTGGATGTGCCAAAATCTGCCCATTAATGGCTCCTTGGGCCAACACATCAAAGCCATTTATGAACGAATGGTTCTAATTCTAGCTACCTATTTGCCGTTTTTTTCCCCGAGACCAAGAAAACTCACCCCATTTTTACACTGAGTAGCCTTTTCCCTTGATGTTTCCACTCCATAAGCCGTCTCAGATTGCTACCTTTACTATGCATGTGTTTATCTGTGCATGGTTTAAATTATTTAAACCCCTTCAAAACCGAAAAATAAATATCGGTGTAACAACGTAGCCAGTGAAGAATGAATAAAGGGGAAACTCGGGTCTCTTGAGGAGCATCACAAGGTTTGTAAATTTGGTGGTATACGCTTGCTCTGTTCCCTCTCGGTTGGAACACGGTCGTGTGGTCAGTATGGTCTTTATGGCCAAGAACAGATTGGAGGGAGGCCAAAGACAGCCCACTCAGTGGATTGTGACGCTTCTGAGTGCTCGTTGCGTTTTGAGCCTTGTCCTAGGTGTTCTTCGTAGACGCGCTTCTGGTTGGATCCAATGGTTGAGGGATCTGGGATCAACTGCGGGACAAGAGCGAGGTTTACAGTGAGGAGGTATCCCTTTTTACAGTTGTGATGTATCTCGCATAATTTGACGAGGTTCACTCCCTACGCCCCCTCTTTTGGAGCCACGGGGTTGGACGATGAGGGGATATCTCATATACCAACGTCTTTTGCTTGGGACATTAGCTCAAAAGGCAGTTTCTTCCAGTAAGATCCACTTCGTAACGTTGTTCTTCGGCATTTCGCCTCGGCTTTATTCTCTCCATTTACTTCTTTGCTATTTCTCTGCTTCCTAACTGTTGAACCTGATCTGCTTAAACATTTCGATAGTGGTGTTCGGCCCATTCGGGTTTATTCAATAGATTTGTTCCGTTTAAAATTGGCCCATTTGGCTGACAATTGATGTTAACTTCCTCGCCCCTATCTTATGAAACTCCATACGCCTAGCCATCCACAGCAGATGCTTTTTCTTCGAGGTGTCAGTGAAAAGTGTCAAGCATACCTGTGGAAGTATGCATTATCCATGTGAGGCACGACAGTCCCATGCAAAGCCATGACTCATAAAGGCAACCTATTTTTTGACGAAAAATATACAGCACTTGTTAAATGTCAAAATATTGTAATCGACCAATCAGGCTTCGGTGTTTGTTGGTGACCCCAGATTGGGTGAAATTTAAACGAAAGTTTTGATGTTTCAAGATCGCACACCTCTGATACGCAGTCAATGATGGGTGATAGTATGATCAGCACTCCTGCCACCCAACCCAAGGCTCCGCTCTCCGCGGGACATCGGTCCACCTCGGTGGAGTGGTTCAATAAATCCTCTAACGGATTCAGAGGCAGCACGGTGAGCTTGGCTGCTGGAATCAGTCCCTCATTGGCTAGAAGCGTCACCCCCTCGTTGGTTCGCTGTGGTCGCTCTGTCTCGCCCGACGTCAGCATTCGAAAGGTGGGTCGGGTGCTACTAGAACTGCATTTAAGTAGTTTACTTTATTATAGTATTTTTTGGAATTAAATTGGGGAAGAAGTCGCTATTATGACTCCTTCTAGACGTCTGATTGTGGGCCTCAGGAAGGGGAAACCTTGGGCATTAAAAACAACTTTCTCCTTCACGGGAAAATCGGTCATTGTTATAAAGCAAGACACCGTTTCGTACCACTTCCTGAGTGGGTTCGGCTCTTGTGTTGCAACTGGGACAACTGCACGCATTTAGACCAGTGACGAATCTTTCACTTGTTCAACTTTCTTAAACCCTATCTACCTACTCGTGGCACAACTTGAAACAATAACAGTTGTAATTTGTATCACGCAGGACACGTATTTGTGCCGCTGCACTTTGATGAAAAAATCAGGGTATTACATAGTTGAGGTGCTGGCGGCGAACGCGGCAAATATATGCTGAGACAATGACCCGCCTTCTGTGCTGTGTAGTTCCATTTTCTTTTATTCCATCAGATCACTAATTATCCGGATCCTACGCCAGGCTTTCTTGTTCGCTCTCGCCAATCCTCTGTCGACAACATTGGCAGTGTTGGCGACCTTACTCAAAGGCCTTTCACTTCTCCTGGTAATTACTCCGCTAACAGGCATTTAAGTAGCAGTGCGCCTGCTTCAAACTGTCATTTCAACTTCCTTCAAATTGCTGCTAATTAGAGCTGTTAAAGTAGAACTTTGGGTTTTCTAGGCAAACCGCCCTTGCGCCAACCGATTTCGCCTGCTCGACGGAAATTTTTTGAAGACGGTGCGACTCCAGAAACGGGCAGTCTGGTATCAAAAACTGAATCATTCACTTTCCCCCTATCATCCTCTGTCTCCTCCAATGTAATAATTAAACACCCTGCTGAACTTCGACATTCTTCCATTACCACCACGGCCACCAACAACACAAACATCACCACTGTCGCTCCAACTACCGTTGTAACCGTCGAGCCCGTGAAAGAAAAGACCCCTTCTTCCCTAAAGCCTTCTTCCACACCCTCGGTTCTTTCTCGGCTCTCATCCAAGCTGGCTGGTTCCAAAACTGACGTTTCTCGACGCAAATCACCACCGAAGGAGAAGCGACATTCACCTCCCAAAACACCACTATCGACGGCTCCATCTTCCAGATCTCCGAAACAGAAGAAGAAGTCTCCAGTTCGAACTTCTCCAGTGCGAGAGACATCTACGGTGCCACCAGCATCAACATCGACAGCAGCGCCGGATTCAGCTACTGCACCCAAACGACGGGGATCAGAGATGATTCAGTCTATTGCCTCAAAACTTCACTCCGCGGCAGAATTGTCGGCAAAACCTTCCTCTTCCAGTCTATCGTCGGCTTTATTGAAAACCGGTCGATCAGGCAGCCTTACCTCCACGTCGATATCCCCCTCGTTTATGGCGTTAAGGCAGAAGTTTGGAGGCAAATAATCAAACGATCTCACTGTTTCCTTCCTTTTTTTAATTAAAGATTTCCCTGGATCTGACTTTCGTCAAATTGCATTTCGAGGCAGAACACGCCCACGTTTTGTTCTTTCCGCATCTTTCAAAGCGTTCGTTTGTTTGATTCCTTTGTTCTTCTCTTCTTTTTGGCGAGGAAAATGTAGAACCTGTTCTCTCCCGCCTCGTGTTTGTTTGATTTGCTCCGAACCCCACTCCCCCTACTTCAAGGTGCATTTTTAAAGAGACAGATGTTTGGTATTCATTTTTTTCCCTTCCCGGCAATGCGTCGTTGATTGGTATGTTTGCTACTAGTACCACTAGTGTAACACTCGGGTTATCTTAACTGAACTCGGGGTGTGACACTACCTCTCCGTATGGAAGGCTATGCCTTCCGAACCAGAAAGGCTGGTGGACCCGCCTAACCAAAGATCCGATTGCCCTTTTCTGTTTCCAGACCAGAGGTCCCTCCTCCTGGATATCGAGTCATCTTTAAGGGGAGCTGCACACAGAAATGATGCTGGCGACTGACTTCTCCTCTCACGTCTACTTCGCCAGACTTCTAGAACATCTCAAAGCTTGCGCATACCCCCAATTCCTCCCTGATTGGTCAATATCACGCCCAGGTAGATTTTGAATGTACAACTGATCACTGTGGCGTCAAGTCCAGTCAAAATGTGTCCTAGTAGTCAGCCGGCAGTCGTCATGTAGGTACATATCGTACTTTCAGCTTATTCATACCCTTTGGCAAGTAAAGGTGACCCTCGGTAGTGAGGTCTTTGTGTCCTGGTTGCTCTGGGCTGAGGACTCGACAAGACTACTACGAGAAACCTGAGAACTGAGTAGTTGCCGAGTTTTGACCCGGTTTTGATGTTCTTCCGCAGCAGTTTGACCATCCACTGCAAATTTGTTCTCTGTGGTGTTTAGCTGACGTCTATTCGAGAGACCCGCTTGCGGAAGCGGAAAGTATCATGCAGAAGTGGTTCTCCTGTGCCCTATCTGGTTAGTAATCCGAGTCCAGTACTGCCAGTTCTATTCCTAAATGAGATGTTGAATGGAACGGCTTTTGCGACTCGTTAATTCCTAACACCTATGCTGTGTGAAGTCGTGGATGACGCTACCAGGCAAATGACTGACGGATGACAGCAGGCTTCAAAGACTACCAATTTTTCCCTTTTTTCGTGCCCGTCGGCACAGCGAGACTTCCACTTTAGCCTGTTTGCTATGCAAACAGATCTCAGGGACAAACATCTTTTACTGCAAAAAAAGCACTGGTTTAGCAAAAAATCAAGCGAACTCAGGTGGTCGACGGGCCACGATCTCGGAATAAACGTTGCAATATGATCCGGATGGACCGGACCTACAACTTGCACGCAAGCCAATGTTGTTAGAATTAAGTCGATATACTTTTTTATTACTCAATGAGTTTGTTTCACCATGCAATGATTATGTGGGATGAATTCCTTGCCCAAAAAAAAACTTTTGAATTGGGATTTGGCAAGCAGCACTTTCATTCGCCAATCAGTCCCCCAATCATATCGATGGGAATCGGGTTCCACATCTCATTGGCAGTTTACCAACGGGGGTAGGCAACCAATCGTCGTTTAGTTGCTAAAAGACAGCAATGCCACTGGCTTTATTAATAAAATCTTAACTACTACAAGTCGCAAAAACAAGGAGAACGGGATGAAATTCGTGTCAAATAGCTAAACCGGTAAACACGCAAAAAATAGAGTGAAGGTACACTACTTTGCCTTTTCATCGTTCAATTTCAACGCCGAAACCAATTTGGGTTTCTTCGACATCATTGAACATAGCCGAGACAGTTGCATTGACACCTTCAGAAATTCGATTCTTTAAAGAGACGGAGATACGCTGAAGACTGTCCAATTTAACCTTGAGGATGTGCTTTTGGTCTGGATCGGTTGCTATTTGACAAGCTATGGCCCAGTTGTAATCCGGAACATCACGGTTCCACGTGGCCTTGAGAGGAAGTGGGACGAAAAAAAGTAAATGAGTGATCCTCAATTAAGTGAGAGCAATGAACAAATGCTGAGGAAGAAATGTATGGAATGGATGACTTGATAGAGAAAGGGATGGGTAGATGTGCCAACAGAGGATGATCCCATGATAGATAAATAGGTGGATAAACGGATGAATAACGCAGAAAGTAGCGGAGGAATAAGTTGATGTAGGAAAAAGTAGAAGGGTGAATAATCGGAGAAGGACGAATGAATAAGAGGTGCAAAAATTAGTGTGAACAACTCAGGGATGAGCAGAAAGATCAAAGCAAACAAACGGATCTGCGACGCAAATACGAATGAATCTGGGACCGACAGGTAGACTCATGCATTAATTGGTAGGTAAATATGCGGGATAAAAGCTGATAAAAGGCAGAGGAATCAGAGAAACGAATGAATAAAAATGACTGGAATAGGAGGTAGAGACGGACAGACCAGGGGACAAATGGGTGGGTAAAGAGGCGTTCAAAAATACAACGTGTGGGCGTAGTTTTGAGTAAATTGAAAAGTTGGATAACAAATTACAAACTCCACAGGGCCTCAGTCATACTAGGAGGTTTTCAAGATGCTAAAACATCCAATTTCGTGCGTCGACATACCTCAGCAGCGTATTCTAATCGATCAGTGAGCCGCTGATAGATTCCAGTGGTGAAAGTGTGCGCCCAATTCGTGATAATTCCATGAAAACCAAAATCTTTCACAGAATAAGCAAACGCGAAATCCACGTGCTTCAATTGCTTCCGAAAGGCGTCATAATACAGATCAGCGCCGACCAAATAATCTTGATGCCTGAAAAGAAACCATGCCGTATAAAAAATTACTAAGCTTAAATTGAAATGCCCATTTATTTGCCAAAAAATTACCCAACAACCAGTGATTGGATTGTATCTGGTAGGGGATTACGAAATTGGAAATTCAACTGCCCATTGAGAAAATCGTTCTTGTACACCGATTTTAGAGAGAATTGATTGGATCTAACTTATTATAAATTTATAAATGACAAGAACGAACCCAGAGTCCACATCATACTCGGTTTTGAGGGTATTACAAAGGCCATCCATGACTTGACCATCGACAGATATATCAGCAGACATAAATCCCCTCGAAGACCACTTCTCATTGAGTGTTAGACCATATTCCTTTAAATCATACCTCGACTCGAATCTTCCCAACACCTGTTACTCAAATAATAATGTTGAAATAGATTACAAGTGAAATTATACCTTTTCGACTCGAAAAATATTGTCAACGCGGCTGAATAACTCAAGGTTGTTGTTCTTGCCTTCGAAGGAAAAGAAACGAACTCCAAGATCAAAGTTTTTTCGGAGGAGATCACGAGCAGACTTGCCAATATCGGCAAATGTAGGGGGCGTCATTATGCCGCACCACCGAAAAACTTACTAAGAAGTCATACAATATAACCTTGATAGCTAAATGTCGTAATTTATAATTGATATGCAAATTTGGTAAATGTTATTCATTTATTGACAAAAACATTGGGGAACTTCTCCTAACACATAAGCCTAATTCTGTTTTATTATGGCATCAGTTAACATTTTTTTCATGTCAAAAAGTGTATTTGTGTATGCCAAAAATAAGTTTAAGATAAATACGATATAATAGAACACGTCGAATTTGATGTGCATTTTTGAACACTTCTTTGCAGAGAATGGGGCATATGACCTAAAGCGCAGTTCGGATTGTGCTACATTCGTAGTCTTAACGCTTTTTTGAGGACAAGGGAGGGCAGAATACTCATTAAGAATGCACAGTTCGCGAATAAGAACGAATTGGTGGTGCTGGCTTGGCCCAGCGTCCAGAGCAGCTGGCAAAGGCAGTACGGTCAACCAAGTACCCGTAGCCAGAAATTGTCAATCAAGCACACAAATCATCACATCATCAACACACTTAACTCACATTTTCTGAGAAAAATAATGAAACGCTCCCTTAGCTGTGTGGCTGCATAGCGGACTCTATTACTAGTGGTGATAATATGTCGGCTGATATTTATTTTCGACCTGGTATTTGGCGTTAGAGATTTTGCTTAGCGAAAAAAGGAACGATTTCTAGGGTAGAATAAACGTAGAACCGATGTGCGAAAGGAAATTTGACGAATCTCTCTCTCCCAAAACTAGAGAGTTGAAAAGTTTACGTTAACATGGAAGCCAATATGGTATGATTTACGGTCAAAAACTGTAAAATGGTCAAGGTTAAATAATCCTTAACTGATAAACTGATGTCTGGGAGTGAGAAATCATTATCAAAAACTAGCAAATGGTTTATGCTGGTATATACAACGCACAAGTTAATCGAGCTACAAATGACCGAAAAATTTTGAATTCGTTTAGTTGTTTTAATCGGCAAAACGCTTTTATAGTAATAATAAGCAAATTTATGTGACAACGGATGCACCGTTCTTAAAATAAGTTGAGATGTGCTTTTTAAATCCCGATGGGAAGGGAGGTAAGAATTTGCCTTTATCAACCAAACGATTGGGTCTTTGGTACCTGCTAATCAAACAACAAAGTCTGTTATTTCCCGTGAAAAATTTTCTATTGTATACGTTCACTTTACTTATAGGGCAATTCAGGATTTGGACATCAACATTTGACATCCTTAGTTGCAATGGCGTAGTGCACGATTATTTAAACTTTCCTTTTAGATGACAGGAGGATGGATCACACTATACTGAGGATTGGGGCTCCTCACTCCATCGTTATGGATTATTACACGCATTCGACGGGCGGGTGGTCGAAATACCGAAAATTTTGCAGTGGGAATGGGGTCTATAATTCTACTTGTTTTCATCTGGGAAACTCGTGGGCGTTTATTACGCTTCGGTTCCCATTCCCACGTGAATAACATCCCAGATTAATGGTTTTTCACACAAGAAAACACAAGTGCAAGCTTGACTTTTCCGCCCTCATAAATGGATAGTGAAGCCATAGCACCCTAAATCCCCCCTGAAACAAGAGGCAGCAATAATAAAGTAGGGAAAGATATATCGCCGACGTAAAGAACGCCTGAACAGTCACAGGAAAGGAGTTGGGGCCACGCCGCAGGGCGCAGAGCGGAAGTACGATTCGCCGAGACTTGGGCGTCTGTGTAATCAAGGTCAAACAAGCTATCAAAGCAATAGAGCAAGCAAAAGCACATCATTTTTACTTTCGGATGCTTCACTAGCCGCAATTATTCCACCTGATAAGTTTTCAATGCCAGACGTTGAAGCGGAGGAATGATTCAGAGACAGAATGCACAAAAAGACTCTTCCAGCGAATGGGGTACTAATAAATGGCGGAGCTTAAGAGGAAAAAACTTTTATTTGCAGAAAAAAATATTGTATTTTAAGAAAGAATTTGGCTTTAGAAGTGGAGTGCAAGCACTTACGATTTTGGCCTCAAAGGTCTAGGGAGTTTATTGAGGGGTAGGGAAGAGCAGCATCGCGTCGAGAGATGCGACAGTGGAAGATTAAATCTGTGCATTGCGTGTTCCATTGTCTTCTTTTCTCTCTGAAAATATCAGCCCATTCGTCTCCTTAGTCATCCCTGCTTCCAGCCCCAAAAATCAGCCCACTTATCTATCCAGCCGTTTAACTGTCCATCCAGTATCTATCCCGTATCCATCCATCCATCCATCCATCCATCCATCCATCCATCCATCCATCCATCCATCCATCCATCCATCCATCCATCCATCCATCCATCCATCCATCCATCCATCCATCCATCCATCCATCCATCCATCCATCCATCCATCCATCCATCCATCCATCCATCCATCCATCCATCCATCCATCCATCCATCCATCCATCCATCCATCCATCCATCCATCCATCCATCCATCCATCCATCCATCCATCCATCCATCCATCCATCCATCCCGTATGCACCTATTCATTCATCTTTTTATACGAGCACCTTTTATCTCTCGTTAATGGAGACACCACCAAATGCTCCATAATTCCCGAGCAATCCCTATGTGCCTAGTTTCATCTCCATCAAACAATCACAAGGTCACCTCCCAAACGGTATGTGTGGAGTCATTGCCGAGACTATGCTGGATGTGGTCCCAGGAGGACTCACTTCGCTACCTCCGCGTTCATAATGTCTATGGCAAAAGGAAACTATACGCCTCCTCTCACCACCTCTCTTCTCATAGTGCACTGTTCCATGAGTGAATAGCATCATCAACTTCTCCACCCCCTCTGCATGCCAATACGGTACTTACCGGAGCCAATAAATGGAAGAAAAAGGGGTACATTTTAATATGTTCTTCAAGTTCAGCTTGTAGTTACATATGCTAAGATTCAGTGGACGAGGGAGCTTCCTCACCGATTGATTAAAGGCCGAAGAGTCCAGTCGTCTTGTTACACAATTAGGCAGTCAGCCCGTCAGCTGGATAAAAGACGCTTGATGGATAGCGAAAGGTTAGTGACAAAGGGCAGCAAAAATGACAGTGAAGGTTGACAACGTGTCTTAATGTAGTGTCATGGCGCCAGACATGATCGCGTTTGGTGTTTGTTTATTTGGTGATGTGGAATGATCCAAAGCAGGCATGTAATGCTCTTTTGAGCTTCTCCACTTGACGCTTTGCTGTATGACCGACTTTTCCACTGAAAGAGCATAATTGCATTTCATTCAACTCTGGTCAGAACAGTGCATTGGTGTGCACGTGTGACCCCAAATGCAGATGGTCTCCAGTGTTCCAATTTTCCTACTACAATTCTTCAAGGATACCTTTTGGGAGCCAGTGAATCCAGAAGAGGTCGCCAGTGAGAGGGCGCGCATGAAAGTTTATCCACAGACCAAAGCCATCAATCCACACAGAATTCGATGCATAAAAAGGCTTTAGGACCCCACAGTCAGCTTTACGCCTGCGAGCCTATTTCAGCTTTCTCTCATCTTCCAATCATTTGATGACTCCATGGTAAACACCCGAAACCACGAAACAATTTGCGTTGGTGCGTGGGATTGATGGTATCGCAAACCAACACGGTTGTCCTCAATTTTACTGCACTGGCAGCTATCACCATCACTGGTATATGCACCTATCCCGGGGTAGAAACCGAAAGTGAGTAGGAGGCAGCATCCAAAATCGGGTGAAATGCGTAGCATGTCTTAGACCCACACTAACACAACCTCCACGCCCACCCTTGCATTCATCTATCCACATACTGACCTGTTCACTAATCTGTCCATCTATCGGAGCTCTATATCTCTTCATCCATCTACACTGTCAAGCCTTGGGATTATTTATGCACTGGACATCTGTTCACGTCGGCTCGATACAATCTTCCCCATTCTGCAGTATCTCGAGGCCACATGTGTTAATTTGTATGTGTCCCGAGGTTGAGGGGAGTAAAAACAAAAAATGACGACGTGCAGCTAGTCGCCACTCTCTTCTCTCATCATATTTTTACTCCTCCTCTACCACCACCTTTGCGCGTTCGGCTAAAACTTACTCGTGAGCTATTAAAATAGGCCAAAAAGCGTCCTCGCCAACCACGTAAGGGAGGAAGTACCCAGTCGTCGTGTCATGCAAATGGATAGTTGGACTGCTAGCCGGTTGGAAGAGGCAGTTCAAAGCCCACTTAAAGACGGTAATGTGCCGTGATGTCAAACGATAATGCCAGAAACAACATCGTTTAGCTTTCTGTTTGTTCGGCATCCGGCGCTCTTCCCTGTTTGACCCTTTACTAAATGACCACTTTTTCCACCAAAACAGCATTGGCGTGTTCCACTCGTTTGCAGCATTGAGGTCAGGACGCAGGTAACATGTAGGCTGCAATGTTCCACCTACGCTGCAATCGATGCCAAAGAAAAACCTACGAGAAAAGAAAAAAATGCCATTACTGGTGTGAGTTAAAGGCCTTTTTTCTTTCCTAATACGTAAATAAGTAAAATCCGACATCATTTTCTCCTATAAGTAGTGCATCACCTGTTCTCTATCACGCAGGATAA